>KK114184.1:0-24891 GCA_000611955.2 Stegodyphus mimosarum | reverse complement strand
ATGTGGTTAAATTCGAGGAACGTGATCTTTAATAAATAAAGTTAACTCACAAAATGTTAATAATGCATAAAAGTAGTAAGCTATCTTACTAAGAAAACTGAGCATTGACATGACGAAGTGAGAAAAACTGACATTTAACACTGCATCGGAATTCTAAACATATGCAGCTATGCTGCTTTAAATTTTTATTTGATTTTTCTGTTGAATTGCATATGCCGTAAGTAAGAAGAAAACGATGCTTAATATTATAGCTAAAAAACAAAAACAAAATCTCAGGAATGAATGCAACAGCACATTGATAAACTGCGAGCTCAGTGAGAACGTAAAAACTTTAACAAACGCTTCTGGGCGACGTTTAAAATCTGAAACCTTTCAGATTTGTTTTCCCCTGTTTTACGTGCTTTCTACAATAGCAAAATTTTTTAAATGTTATCTAAGATATATATCTCTATTCCTTATTCATTTTATTCCTTAAAGACAATAAATATTTAATCAGAGTTTCTTTTAAAATAGTGTCACTGATCATGGTTATGGAAAAGGAGAGATTTCTAATACTTCTTTTATAAATGATGAAGAAAATACTTACTCAAAACATTTTCAACGTGGGAGGTATGAGTTAAGTAAATTATACTATATCAGTCAATGTTATAATATTCTGCATAAAATACTTCGTCAGTTCAAATACTGAAATACGTAAAAAATCAGAATACTTTTAATACGAACTGAAGCTAACTAGAGTACCCCTATAATATGTAATATCTAGCCCGTAACAAATGCTACTCACCAGAGGTTTTCATACTCTTTACTCTCACAGCAATACTAGAGAAGTAAACCTGTAATATGCCGCCTAGATCGTAAAGTGGTTAGTGACTCTGCTTATCGTACCAAGGTCTGGGGTTCGCATCCCGGAGACGGCATGTATGTAATTTGTCTTTCGTTTCATAGGAGGCGATGGTTGCCCGTCTGATAAGAGACTCCATAATATAGTGGCTGCCGCTTCGGGCATTAGTAGTGGCAAACGCCTATAAAGGTTAGTGCACGCAATTCGAAGAAACGTTTTTAGTACTTTTGTTTTACTTTATGTCCAAAATTCCACAGGACAAGCAATATTGTCCTGAAAGTTTTGCTTAGATGGAATTAAGCATAATAAATTTACTAAGAAAAGTATCTGTTTTTTCGTACATCGAATACTCTCAGAAAACTTCCTTGAGTTAGTTCGTTAAAATCTTCTTAAGCGTAAAATATTCAGTTCAGGAGAATTCATTTGGAAACGGAAAGCTCTCCCAGATGTAGATGTTAAGCTTAGTGGAGCGGTTATTTAATTATAGATGTCTGCAATGTTAAGCTCCCTTTTTATTAACCATAAATTCATGTGTAATATAACAATATGGAACAATTCAGATTATGTTTTTTAAATTGTGAAATTTTGATCGGCTTTCACTAAGCGCAACCTAACACCAGTGGGTATTCCTTTACGTAAAATAAGCATAAAAATTTCATTTTATGAACAATTTTTAATATTGGAAAAAACTCTCCATCAAATAATTCATGATATTATTATTCTAGGGATAATGTTACACGGTTTTCCAAAGAAATCGACGCATGTTTTGAAGAAATCGTTCACCACAAACGATGCATTTTCATTATTTCTAAATTTGGAGCACATTCAAGCGAACGTCGAGCAACGAAATTTTATCAACAATCTTTAATGAATCCACTCACTGTGAAATCTCAGTCGATCGAAATATATAACCATGCCATCATTAAAATAGTTCGTCAAGTGGCTTTTAAAGGGAATGTTCTAGCCAAGAGTCGAATGGAAAATGTTATGAAAAATATTTTACCATGATCTCTACTTTGAATTACTTTTCAAGCATCATAATCCTAACTTTAAGGAAATCTCTGACATGAAAGGAAGACCATTGGATATATCATTACGTGTTACTCTTAACTGATGAAAAGGAACAAATACGTATTTATAATTAACCTGGATGAAGGATGGTCAAATTTAGCAAACTTTGCTAGAAGATCTGTATTGTTTATAAATGAAAAGGAAGTGAAATTGTTTCAAAGGAATTTTGATAAATTTTTTAAAGTACTTCTGGGTTGAAGCAAGTAAACTTAATATTTTAATGATCAAAATTTTGGATAAAACTCCAAAATTACGTACGAGAAAGTGGAAGGAAAAACTAAAATTTATTTTATTTTCATTAACAAATTTCTGCTTGAGAACAAATATTTTGTAAAAATATTCTTTTACTTTAGTGTGATAATTGAAACAATGTATGGGTCCGCAATGATATTGTTTTCCTTTACTCGTCAGTACTCAATATTTTAAAATAAATTCTGATAGAAGGAACTAAAGTAATACAGTTTTACTTAGACTTTATTTTAAATTATCTGACGCCTCCCTTCAATTCTACTTTTTTGGATAACTGAAAAGATTCATGGGAAGAAAGTGTGCAGGAATGAACGCGTGAAGATTTGATCTGTAAAATATGAGAGTGAAATGGTTGCAGAATTAAAAGTTTTATAGCGCGCAGTTTTTTAATGATAACAAAAATAAGATGCTTCCAATTTCGCAAAGGCCAAACCAGGCTGTCAATATATCACACATTGAAAATTATGTGAAAAACCAAAGATTAAGTTGCTGAGACATTAAGTTTTCCATTTTGTTATATTTATATTTAACTTTTCATTTTCTGAGATAGAATGTTTAATATTATTAATTAATATTATTATTATTGGTCATCTATTCCCAGCTAGCACCAAAACATTCAGAGAATTTTCAACCCCAGTGTTTCACGAACTTGTCCAGATCATTCATTTTGAATGATATCTACATATTACAATTTTTTTAAACAGACAATAGCACCACCAATACCAGTATAGTGGCAATCTCGAGAAACGTGTAAAACCCTTTTTCAAAGAATGTCCATACATCGTTCTATAGCAAACTAAAAAAGTACTAGTGGATTACGCTGAAATATACATTCTCAAAACACTGTTGTTACACCCGCGATTTTAGCAAGACATAGGTAACATACTTCATAGCACATTCTGGGAACGTTTCGAGAAGTATCAGTACTGCACATTGAAATGTATGTTCTGAGAGCAAGGTTGGAAAACGCACCACTTTAGCAAGTCATAATGCATTTCATAGCACACGCTGGGAATGTTTCAAAAAGTACCAGTACTGTATGTTGCAAATCACTTCCTAAGAACACAGTTACAACACTCACAATTATCAGGTCATGTGGAACGTACATGACAGCGCATAATATAAATGCTTCGATAAGTACGAGTATTGTACGTTGAAACGTACACAGTACTCAGTTTTAACACGCTCAAATTTAGAACGACGAGTAGAACATACTTCAGAGGACATGTTGCAAATGTTTGTAAAAGTACCACGGCTGTACATTTGAATGTACGTACTAAGAACATGGTTGTAACACGCCCCACTTTAGAACATTGTGTTGAACGTTCTAAATATACATAACACCGCAATAAAAGGAACGACAGGCTTTCTGAACATGCCGGTGCTGCTTGGGTCAGACTACTGTTACGTGCTTTTTTACGTATGTACTCGTACTTTTGGCTTTGTTCTTCCAAAGTTAGCTTTGAACTTCAACAGAAAAAGACGATCGTCTTAATATATACTTGTGCTTTTCTATTCTCTAAATAAACGATTTATTATAATACACTGCGCATGAATTTAATACTATATTTCGAGGGATGAAATGTCAAAAATCAGTTATTCCCTTGCCGATATTTGAACTATGAGTGCTCGTACTAAAGAATGGCAACTGGGAAGAGTAAATCAATCGACCAAATCTAAGTGGGGAATTATCGCCCACAGTAGTTAAGTTTATGCTGCATTGTAAATACATTTTGTGAATGAGGAATGTGAGAAGGCCTTTTTGCCCTCGCTAGGATTTGAAGCACTGAGATTTCATTGGATAGAGGAATGCACTTTCTTTAATACCATAAGAGCCAATGATATCCCCTAAACGTATAGTCAAAATCATTATTGTTCATTTCAGTAGAATCTAAGAAATAAAGCAAAGGAAATTGGAATGAGATTTAACTAAGCACCAGTTTTAGTTCTTTTGTTTCTCATTATTTTTATTTGGCTTTCCATTTTTAACTACAACATTCACTTTTTTCCTAAGCGTATTTTTTAGAAAATTCCATAGAAATGAATTTTTGTGACGCTTGTGGAAAATCTATTTATTTTAAATTATTATTTCGACTTTTTCCGAAGCTACATAAATTTCTTAACGTTTCTTTTCCTTCTTAGCGTCGTTGCATCTTTATACATTTCTGAAGAAGTACAATGGGATATTTTTGGATAGAATGGATAGCATGTTGACATTCACTCACCAAAAACAGCATAATGGAGCAGAATAATATCTTTTATTTAATATTACTTTCACTGCTGTCAACGGAATTCAAATACTTTTAGTAAACACAGTTTCCTCCATTTGTCTTTCTTGAACCTTTAGAAGCACTTTAAAGAGAACATGAAAATATTAGTGCAAACAGAGTGGTTGGAACATCATCAAGTATAAATTCTAAAAATATATGTTTCAAGATTATAAAATGATGGAAGTTATATTACGAAAGAAAACTCGAGAAAACTTTATAACTAGAAATATTTTTTGAAATTTTCTTAGTTGAATTGTCATGAACTAAAAGTCCTGTAGATTTAAACTTAAATTAACCAAATTAATTCTTTGAAATTTCTGTTTGAAAATCAAAGGCAAAACATTTATAAGCGGGAGTTATAATAAAAGTAACAAAATGATCCATGATATTATTTAAAAACTGACTTTAAAATATGAGGTGAAAATTATATTGGAAATATATATGATTGCGCATAACGTATAAACTATTAGTAAACATATCGCAGATTGAAATAAAAAAAATCTTATTTTTGAATTTCATAGATGTTGATTTGATTCACCTAGTGATACTACTCTTCGAAAGGGAACTGTCTCAGAAAATGAGGCTCAGATTTCTACTGAAATATGTAAGACATGCCGTTAGAAACACGTTAGGTGTATAATAAAAATATCACATCAATATTTTCCAAATTATATCAGAGAAGTATATTTATAAAAATAAAGAAAAGTATTTATGTTAAAATAGCACGCCGAATAACGATCATTGCAAAAGTTAAACAACAAAAATCACCGTAATACTTGTATATTTTGAAGGACTAATTTCGATGGTTTAAACCGTTTCCTTCAGCTGCCTAAGTGTAAAAGAATGATGTAGAATATGATGATAAGAATGACTGCAAAGAAGTCAAGCTACTGGCGCCGTCTATTGATGAAACATGAAAACTATAACGTAACTTCCTTAAAGGCTGAGGACAAAGTTGGATTGGAATTAGGGTCGTTAAGTTGGATTCGAATTAGGTGTAGAACAGAAAAAAATTTTCGAATGCGAAACGCCTCCAGAAAATCTAATTCACCAGCAGAAGATGTTTTCTGAATACTTTTGGCTGCAGAAAAATGGAAAGTATGATTTTCTGACCTACAGTGCTGAGCAACAGCGAATTTATGTGTTTCCTTTTTCCTAACATATGTCTTATGTTCTTTAACGCGAAACTTTAAGTCTGTTAGTTTGACCAATGTAAATTAAACCACATTGGCAAGAAATCCTGTAAATATTCCAGAGATTCATATTCGGAATAGGGTCATTTAGTACGGAATGTTGTTGTTGAGTATAATGTTGGATGAAAGTTCCCTATCGATAGCAAGTCCTTTTAATGACTGTTACTGATAGAGGCTTATGAACCAAAATTTTTAACCAAGCGGTTAAAAATTCATCCTCTCAACACATCAAAATACACCCTCTCCTTTTAGGAGATTATAAGTACTCTATTGTCAGTCCTTTCATTCCATTTATTATCTATAAAACTGCACATACTTTGCAGAAATTTAATTTTCGATCTTTATTTTCAATAAAATTCCCAGTTCCATATTTAAGAAGCCATTCCTAATGTGAACTCCTGAGGTCTTTACAGGATTCCTTGCCAGTGTGGTTTAATTTACATAGGTCAAACTAAGAGAGCCTTAATTTTTGCGTTAAAGAGCATGAGACATATGTTAGGAAAAATGAAACACAGAAATCCTCTATTGCCCAGCACTGTTGATCAGAAGATCACAATTTTCATTTTTCTGCAGCCAAAATTATCCAAAAAGTCTTCCATTGGTGAATTAAATTTTCTAAAGGCCTTTCACATTAAAATAAAATCTTGTTGTTATAGATAATGATCCTAATTCCAAGCAAACTTTACCCTCAGCCTTTAAGGAAACTATGTTTCAGTTTTCTCGTTTCATCAATAGATGGCGCCAATAGCTTGATTTCTTCCCAGTCATTCTGATCTTATCACCATATGCTATCTCGTTCATTTACACTCTAGTTAGAAAGATGATGGTTCTGTATTTAAACCATGGAAATTTAGTTCTGGAAAATTTACAAACATTACGCTGATTCTTGTTGTTTAACTTCACGAAAAAATGAAAGGATGTGTAAAGAAATCTCTTTATGGATTTTATGCCGCTCAAGTTGTTCAGCATTTGTATTTTCATATAAATAACGTATAAAATATCTCATGCCACATCAAATGGCAAAATTTTGAGAATTTTAAGTTTATTAGGCCATGTGTTAAAGCTATTTGTTATTAAACAGATTTAATACATGGTCTGTTTAAATAAAAAAAAAACAGGTGTTTTATTATGGCAAGGCTTTTCAAATGACATATGTGTGTTAGTTGCTTAATATAGCTTAATGCAAGTCTATCGGTTACCGCTGTTTTTCTCTATGTGTAAAATGAATACGAGCCAGTTTCATTTAGAAATTCCTCCACGAATTCATTCCTTCCCTTATGCAGATAGCCCTCGTGTGACTTACTATATTCCAGTAACTTATAACGTAATGCAAATTAAAGAAAAGGCTCCAAATCTGCGAAAAAGGCCTCTAAATTTCTCTAGCTCAAATCATGCGTTTCTTTCATATTTTGGTCTAGAAATTGTTGTCTCATCTCATTTAAAGTATAACATGTAATCATTTGATAGGAATACCAAATTATTTTGAAATATGCGTAACATATAAGCAAGTGTTGTAATTTAAGAACTGATCCTCAGATTTTTTATGTTTTTTGGAAATTTCTATATATTTTGGACTCCCATCAGTGTACGCGTTCGAAGGACCTATGACAATCATAACAAAAGGTTTTAATGTTTTGGTAAGATTTACATCATTTTGAGATTTATGTATTAATCAGACTTTGTTTATTCATATTAGCTAATTCATTTTCCTTTTTTCTTTTCATACGCCCTCTTCGTGTTTTTCAATATCCATAGCTCTGTATAACGCATCACAGTAGATCTCTTTATTTTCCCTCAATAATGAAGCCGTAAAGCTAATTTTCCGTTATACGTAAACAGAACATTTCCCTGCCTTAGATGGAAAAGAAAAGAAAATGATATTACGAATTACATCATGTACTACCAACGCTTTACCAAGTAATTTATTACAAATACTCCCACTGTAACATGAATCGCTTTAGTGTTGCTTTCTAGCTGACAGTTGGCCTGGATTCATGTCTGGGACACAAAACTTGTTACTGGGTTCCTGGGCGCCTGTCTTGTTTATATCGGTCGTTTCCAAGGGCAACTCGTCGCCACGGACAACTGGAAAATACACGTTCTTACAGTAAGAAACCCTACGCTCATTTCAAAAGCCATCTTGACTTCTACACAAACTTACTGGAATCACGCATTGTTTAAGAGGCTGAATGCAAGATGATCAGAATCCGTTCTGTTAATACTTAAAAAATAAAATGTGAAATTAGCTAATAAATAATCTTCCATTTATATTACATATATTTTTCTCTGGGATATGCAACTTGATGGCATAATGTAAAATCTTTCAAAAGAATTGTATATTTAAACATTTCTTGATTGATTTGTAGCAGACTTGTGGTTTTCACTTCAAAAATGAGCGAAATAATGTAGGTTTTTACATAAATACCCTTTTCGTTATGTGATGCCTTTAGATTAAAATGTATCAAATTAAAACTTGACACTGGTTTCACACAAAAACGTCAAAGTGTTATCGACGAGAAAAGTAACTTGGGTAAACAATAAGAGTTAAAAATTTATCATTGCCCGATCATAATTACCCGATGTCTCATTAATTAAACTTTTGGGTAACCGTTATGCATATATTACTGAACACCCTATGCTTCAAATTAAATTTTTATAAGTAAAATACATATGATATCACTGAAATGTAAGAGCACACATTTTAAATTCGCATTTGTAGATATGCTGAAATTTGGAAGTATTTGTATGAAATAAGTCGTTTTTCTTTGAACCCTGATTAAATTGCTGTCATTCTTTTAAGAATTCGTTTTGTGAGCGCCTGAGCTGTGTTATAATCGGTTAAAAAGCCTTTAACGGGATAAGGAATCTCTTATAAAATGGAAATTTCTTTCTAGTAGGCGCATAAAAATTTTTAGCTTCGTATATTTCTATTCTAGTACTGTGTGATTCAACTTACTTTATTGAATACTGCATTGTCCATCACTGCTGATCAAAACATCACATTTTCCATTTCTTTGCAAACAAAACTGCTCCAGAATACATTGGAGAACATTTTATATTTCCTAGTGACGTTTACCATCCAAAAGAAATGTTCGGTTTTGGTTTTTGATGTTCTTGAGAAAGGGTCTGAAGAAACTGAAAGCATGCTATTCCTTTCACTTGTCAGGCTGTTAAATTGGTAAAAATTTTACAAAGTTTCTATCAATGCAGTCTATATTAGTAGGTTTAACAGAACATAAAAGTCAAAGTAAAACTTAAGCAATTAAAGTTATAAGGTATTTCTCCCACTTTCTTAACATGCCTTTGTGGTGTAGTGGTCAGCACGCTAGGCGTGTATTTGAGAGGCCCCTGGTTCGAATCCTGGGGAGGGCATTGCTCATTTTCATGTCTCCTGCTTTCAAAAAAATCTTACTGTCTTTACGTACACAATTCACGCAGCAACATTCTAATGTTAGCTTTGTCTCAGGCCTTTGTCTCTAACCAATGTATCAAACACGACTAACAAAAGGCTAATGCTGATTTAGTCAAAGCTAGAAGTTGGGCAAAATTAATTCGAAGAAAGTCCCTGAGGAAGGCTCTAAATTACTGTTTTCATATGCGTTAGTTACTTTGTATCTTGGTGGGAGATGACGAAAGTTGAAGAAACTGTGAAGATAAAAAGAATGAGGTCAATGAGTGGGATCCTTTAAAAAACAACATGATAGGATAAACACAACATAATTGAAGTAATTAATTAGCATCAAAACACCGAGCATTACGAATTCATTTGAATACCATCTGTCAAGTTTACGAAGTACTTTAATAGCTTTCCATTTTTTATACTTAGTAGAATTCATATTCATTAAGCAGTGAAAGGGTCAAAAAACAAGTTTACAGTACAGTGTACAATACAAGAACACTCACAGTTCTAGTATTACAGTAAAAGTTTCTTAATGCAAGTGATTTTGTATAATTTGGGAAGACTCTCCAATCTTTAGAGAGACGACTGATAAAAGGGGCAAAATTCAATCGACCAAATCCGAATGGTAACGAATTATGTTCCAACAACAGGAAACGTGAAAAATAAACTTTTCTGTCAACGGGAATGGTACCGCAGATCTTCGACTTCCCCAGCTGGGCGTACTTACTTACACTGCGAAAACATACAGAGGAAAATGTTAAATTCCCGTATATTGTTATAATGATAATTTTTAAATATCAATTAAAACACTTTCGGCGGCAAATATTTGCATGCTTTGAAAAATTGACAGAACAAATGAAAAAACTAAAAGCCGAAATTAAGAGCTTTGTGTAGCAAAATGTATGCTGCAGTACGTTGTTGTTGATATCAATCATTTGCGCCTTTGTTCAGATACATATCTTTTTTTCGTTATTTAAAATCTATTTGTAAATGATTTTGAAACTGAAAGCACAAGACTCAATATTGACATTAGTTTTATGTAAAAATCAAAATTATAATGCTATATATTATAATATATATATATATCTATATAAATAAAGCTATATATTAAATCTAAGCTTAAACTTTTATCAGTATTTAAAATTTCAATTATTGCGTTTCTCTCTCATTCATTTTATTTTCTTCAAAAATACTTGAATCGATTAGGAATCGAACAAAAAATAGCTAACTTTGAGGAGCAGACCCTCTGTTTTCACCAATTGGAACCAAAGCAGCCTTCGTTTTTGTTCCATAATTTGATGCGATAACGATATTGTGCGGGAAGTTAAAATACGGTAACTCATTAATTATTCAGCACTTTTTAATACTTTATCTACATTTATTTGCTCACGTATGAAAAGAATGATATAAAAGGATAATTATTCCTATTTATTTAACGTTACACCCAAAAAGTCCTTCTCTAATGCTAATTTCCATTCTACCTTTCATAATAACTTGCAGCACTGAATGAGTTGAAAATTAGTGCAATCACGTTTAAATAATGACGTCTAATTTTAAACCATTTTAAAAGAGTGTGTTTAAGAGCGCAGTAAATAATCTTTCTAAAAGTGGGTATGGAAGTTGCATTTCATTCTTAAATGAGTGCACTTTAGTGTGTCACGAAATGTATTTTAATATCTAACAGGTAATAATTTTGACAGGGTTTGCAGAGAGGTTTTGAATCATATATCACGCAAATTTTGAATTTGCTAATTGTTAACATTATTTTCAATCATAACATTCATTCAGTTGGTAAACATTTTTATACGTATCATTTATACAGAGTCCCAAATAAAGATTATTATTTAATGCCCCAGACTGAACAGAAAATCATGCTAACTTAATTGGTGTTCACTTTATTGGGAGTTAATTGTTTTTTTTTGACTTATGTACTTTTTAAGTTTTAAGGTAGGAATGTATGTGTAATGATTGTAGTAGTGCAGGAAATCAAGTAGTAAGAAGCTAGTTGATTCTGAATTAAGTTTAGTTAGTGATACGTCTTTTCCCTCTTCTAGTTAGTGATTTTTATTTTCCTTTTTTCTATTTATCTATTTATTTTATTTATTTATTTATTTATTCTTTTGCTTGATGATTTTGTAAAAACTCTAGTTAATGATTCCAATCTGTCCTTCTTATTTCCTTGTACAAAGTAAAGGAAGTATTGTATTCGCGAAAAATCTTTAATATCACATTTAAAAAAAAAATATCCATTTTGACCGCCTTCAAATCCGTTTGAACGTAGTTTTTGGGTGATATATGAATGTGCGGACAGAATAAAATACTTTTATCCAAAGCGGATTGTAAAATGGATTTAAAACGGATTCAGAAAAGACTTTTTTATGACATCTACGTACGAATGTACACTGCGAAAAAAAATTGGGACAGTTCTATATCTCCCGTTCTATTGGGCCGATTGACGAAATTCAAATTGCGTTTTTCATGTCTCGAAAGCGCGACTTAGGAATATGTATTAGCTTTATATATAGCGTTGTTCTAATGTAGATATTTAGACACAAAATCGAAACATTTTCTGAAATGACATGCCAATTGTTTTCCATATTTCAATTCTACGACCCATATTATGCCTAAATATTAAATTTTGTAAAACTTGTTGCGACATTTACGGAGAAATTCAAAAATATATCTTAGCACATTTTTTTCAGTTTTCGCCAAGAATAATTCACTTTTCAAACTTCTTGATTTTTAGCAACCTATTTTCTTTTCCTTTTTTTTATTGCAAACGAGCAAAAAAATCATCGTTCATACTTTAAAATAATTTTAACAAAGTGCGTAGAACACATTTGACGTTATTGTCGCTCAAAAAAAAAGAAAAACGCCACATTTCAAAACGTGCCAATATGTAATTTCACCGTATATCTAATTTTTTGAAGGTGTGCCTAGGTATATATCTATCTTAAGAGGATGTTAAAACTTTTATGGGTTATTTATTATACAAAAAGTTTTTCGAAAACTTTATAAAAAATATTTTAAAATACAAAGTTTAAAAATAAATCATAAAAATGTGCAAGTTATATTTGGATTAAGCGTAAATTTCGAATTCTGGAAGAAGGAATCAAGTAAGTTTAATAAAAGGAGATATTAATAAATACATCAAATTCAATTAACATTGAGGAGCTAAAATTTTGAAAGCTCATTGTTTAAAAACCACTCGTGCGATTTTTACAAAACTTGGCAGTTTGGCATAGTTTGAGTCGTAGAATCGAAATGTG
This sequence comes from Stegodyphus mimosarum, assembly GCA_000611955.2. NCBI lineage: Eukaryota > Metazoa > Arthropoda > Arachnida > Araneae > Eresidae > Stegodyphus > Stegodyphus mimosarum. Next base: position 12,598 of record KK114184.1, on the reverse strand, counting down.
GAAAAACACTGTTATGTCATTTCAGAAAAAGTCCGATTTTGTCTCCAAATACCTATGTTAGAATAATGCTATATATAAATGTAATACATATTTAAAGGAGATGCAATGCTTTGGAGACATGAAAAACGCAAATTGAATTTCGTCAGTTGGCTCAGTAGAACGGGAGACATAGAACTGTCCCTTTTTTTGCGCAGTGTACCTATTGATGTATCTCTCATAACTCAAAAATGATTGATCTTTGAACGTTGATATTTTGTATTTAGGACAGCTATACAACATGTAGTTATGTACCTCCCCTTTTCTTTGCAATACACCCATTCTGTTACCAGGCTCGGTGAGCTCAGATTTTATCCTTATATATTAGTAAATTCTGCAATTTTTGCTTTAAATGTTATTGAATTATGTTGTTCTTATGTTCCAGTTAGGGCTTTTATGCCTTAATTAGTATGCATGTAAGAAATGTAGAATTAATGGCAATTTAAAAGTTAAGCCTAACGAAACTGCCATTTGTTTGCTTTTGAAACTCTCAGAAGAAGCCTACTAGCACAACTGCTTGTTTTTGCATAGAAACGCTAATTTTAATTGTGAAAGAAGTTTTTTTTTCAACTGTATGTGGTGTTTTATGTTTTTTTTAATTACATTTTTTTAAGTTTCCAATTCTTAATGAAGATGCTTTGATGTTTTATTCATTTTTGCCTTGCCACAAAGTCAGAACTGAACTAATCGTATGAGAAATACATCTCTAATGAAATTCCAGGAAATAAGTTTAAATGAAAGGCAGCATAAAATGTGTATAATTTAACAAGCCGTTCAAGGAAGTCATGTGGTGTCCACATCAGATATTTTGTTTGGTGATTCTTCATTTTCATGATTCTGTCTTTTGTTTCTTTTTTCTAAGGATCCTATTTCTTCTAGTTCATGATTCTGTTGGAAATCTAGTGAAAGATTCTAATCGCGCTGCAATGGACTTGTCAGGCCGACGTGTCCATTGTAAATTCATGACATAAGTTTCATTTCCTGACAAAGCAATTCTTTATATGCAATGTGTAATTTTCACCTTTATGGCTGTAGTATGCACTCCACAATGTTGAGAGCTTAGCCTATCTGTAGGTATTCGACGATACATGGGAACGAGCAACGCATGGTAGTACATGCACGAGCAAAGTAAAAAAAGGGCTACGCATTCAGCAAAAGCGAGAGATTTAGAGTCAAAGTTTCAGTTCTCGAAAAAGTGGTTGGCTATAACATACTTATATTCCTGAGCGTTACGTAACATGGCGTGAACTGGATTCATTTTGAAATGACGCAGTCCAGAAACATTTATTACACACAACTACTATTTTTCAAAAAGAGAGGGAAAATACAAAATTAAAATTAGGAATTAAGGCAATGCTAATTTAAGTTATAATTTTGATGTATGTATTTTTTATCTTACGCGTATATAGGTATACAGGTGATCATAATAAAAAACTTCCCCCCATATATGAAACGTTAGCGACTTGTCCGCTTAACCTAAATTGAAATTTCAGAAATGAAATTCAGAATGAAATTTCAGATATTGTTATTTGAAAGTATGCCCTGGAGTTTACGATGATTTTTAAAAAAGATCTCTCACGGTTACTGTGAGAGCGAAAACATTTTCGAAATTTTCGAATGTCAACACCCACTTTTTTTCTACGCAATTGATCAGCGCGCTGAAAAAACATAAATGGATTTGGAATCATACAAATATGACAAAAATTCTTCGCGTAAAACATTTGAGAACAAAATCATTGTAAAGGACCAATAACAACATAAGAAAGGAGATTGGGAAAAGACTTTTATTGGAATTATGTGCCTACATTGGCAGACAATATTTCATTGCATGAGGGAGTTTGCTAACAGCCATGAAGAACGTAACGCCGCTGAAGGAACCTGTACACATCTACGTTCCTTTCTGACAAATCTTGTGGATTTGATGTATTTACCTTAGATTTCAGATAACTCCAGAATCAGAAATCCATCGAAGTGAGTTCGGGGATCGCGGTGGCCTCGAACTGCAGTTTTACGGGAGATGACGCTAACATCCAACGTATTGTTGCAGCACTTGCTGAGCACATGTGGCGACGTGTGGAAGAGTACCATCTTGCAGCCGTACAATGACGTTAACAAAATTTCTTTGCTGGAAGTCTGGAATTACGGAATTCTGCAACACTTGTGTGTCGAGTATTTGTAATGGAGCTGATTTTCATACCTGTGAAATGGACCTCTTCCAAGATGTAAGGGCTGAGAACGAATGTGCTTGCGTCAGCTCACAACGCATTAATTTTAGTTTCGTGTATAGGTGCTGGTGCCACACAGTGAGGATTTTCATAAGCCCAATGAATGCAGTAGATCACGTTCCCAGTTAAAGAGGAATGCGCCGCATCCTTTCGTAATACCCGCAGCGGCCACCTGCTATCTTCATCATGTCAGATGAGGAGTGGCGAAGAATGATGACGATCGATTGCCTTCGAAAATTTTGAAAGCTTTTCAACGTAAACGTAATCGTGAAAGCTCTGTTGTTTAAAATCATTCCAATCTCGAGGGTGTACCTTCAACTAACAATGTCTGAAATTTCATTTCGATTGGTTGGATGGATACGCCACTAGGGTTCAATTCTTGGGGAATTTTTCTTATGACAACCCTGTATATATATTTTTGAAGGGGACGGACACATGATAAAAAGTTAGTGACGAAAACGTATAATATATTAATATCAGTTTTAGCACGGTAAAAGCAGCTTTTATTAGTCCAGTCAATAGACTTATGCACAGCATAACTTATACCGATAACTAGTGCCATTGAACACAAACTTGTTAAAAATGCTAATATACATTGTCTCCATGAAGTTTTCAATTGGTTTTATTTTTGCAATTGTTGCTCATAGACGTATATTTTCAGTCAGAAAAATGTTTTCAGTGGCATTGATATTCACGTTTTGGCAATTTTTACCTAAACGAAAAAGAAAAATTTCAAATTCTAAAACTTAGGGTCTCCTATCATTACACTTAGGACAGTTTAATATTCATTATAAAAATAAATATTTGTCATTGTGCGAGTTCATTGTTAATTGCAGTCAAAAGGTGATATAAAGGTCGAGTTTCAAATTTCAGTTTACACTGGAATATATAATATAGTTTGTTTTGCGATGTGACTTCAAAACATTTTGTTTCGTTCATCGTTATTTAAGATTCTTAACCGTTGAAGATCAGAAGGAAAATGATTAAACTAAACGGGATTTTGATACATTTAATTTTGTATTAAGATTTGCTTTAAAACTAATTCTGTATTAACTTAATAAGGATAATTCTTATTGTTATTTTAGTTGGTACTACGAGAAAAGATCTCTTTTTCACCAGAGCGTCATCCAAATCCTTTTCTTCTGAAACTCTTTGATAGGACACTACTAAGATGTAAGTATTTTATATGATTATTCATATTATAAATATAACGAATTTCAGCTATATTTTGATTTATACCAAGGTTAAGTTTCTGATATTTTTATCTCTATACAAGAAGATGTACATTGAAAAAAAAAAGAAATAGAGCTTTTGTTAATAATCTGCAATATGAGATTATGTTAATAATTTCAAAAGTTTTCTATAATTCAACTAAATATCTGTAATGTAAATGAATGCATTATGAAAACAGGAGCAATTTAGAGACTAGATTTATATGAAAACAAACTGCTCTCTTTCCGGACTTGGGCACGGGATCTTCAGTGTATCGGACTTAACACATTCACTGTTCCTTATTGACCAGGAGTATCTTTACTTCTTGCAATACCACTAACTAGTAATAACACTGCTAACTAGCAATACCACTAACTAGGAATAATACTGCTAACTAGCAATACCACTAACTGGGAATTTTATAGTTATAACACGTTTCTATCATTGGTTTTGGCGTTTTTGAGCTAAACTAAAACCACGATCTAGCTTCATATTTCTCTCTACTCATAAATCATACCTAACATATAACTCAGTGATTTTCAATTTAGTTTCAAGTGCCTAGAATTTTAGAAGACTAGAGTGTTAGAGGCCTAGTTTAGTTTTAGATGCCTAGATGCACTTGATAACACATAGTTTACGAGCGTAATGATATATATTTTAAAATATAAATGGAATAAAAAGTGGTAAAAATCGCGTGACTATGAAAATTAAAAGCATTTACAAAAGAAAGGAAGATATTTTGTCATCAAAGGTTAGGATAAGCACTAATTAGACTTGAGGTTTAGCCTGAAAGTGTTATTACACTTTCTCATGGAATCGCTTTTAATGTCCTTATCACTTTTGAATAAAACAGATGTCGTCGAACACTACAGGCACAAATGATGTTAGCGTTTCAGCCGGCTTGGTCAGAGTTGCCAGAGTTTAATAGAAACACTTTTCAAAATATCACGTATCGGAAATTTCCTAGCTCTTGGTGCAACCAATGTAAATTTTTGTTTCCATTTTTGCAGGGAAGAGAGCAGTAAAAAATAGTAAACAAGAGAAAATACAAGTACAAACTGATCAACTATAACGTTATCGAGAGCATATGAAAGTATAAAAAAATATTTTAGGCGACGTTAAATCTGAATCGTTTCAGACATTTTTTCCATATTATTCTAATTTTTTGACTGCATTTGGGCACTTATCTTAAAATTACACACAAAATTACAGAACATTATCGTATTTAGTCACAATTAGAAAAAGTTGACTTAAACATTCCTCAAATTTCTTCACACAGTAGACAACACCAAGCTCATTACCACTGGCTAACCCCTGAAATATGGCCGTGGTACTTAGTCCCGACAGTGTATATTATGTAAATAGCATACTAAGACCATGAACCTATTTTTTCTAAATTTGTAAATTTATATACTTATATATTGATTTAGTATTTGATTTGTTTTATGTTGTAAGGTTTTAGTTAAACTAACCAAGTTTATTTTAATTTAAATCTTTTCTATCTCCTCTCTGCTTCAACTTCCTGTCAGAAGAAGCGCGCGTTTTTAGCTTATGCAAATTTTTGAAGTTCAGCCAAGCACTATTTAAGCCAGAGGTAGAAACCTCTCGGTGTGTGAGAGCTTTGCCTCAGATCACGGTCACGCTGCTCAACGTTCGCCTGACCAGCTAGCAGTTTAAATTTATAAGCCATAGTGCTTACTACGTGATTGCATTGTAAAATAAATTAAAGTGCGGTAGTATTTAGTATACCTTGCTACGCACCCTTTTAGATAGAGGCCAACTTCCGCGAATTGCTCTGCGAAGCAAAGTTTAATTTAAGTTCTATTTTAATTTATTTAAATTTATTTGATTGTTAAGTTCGACCAAAGTGTGGTCTGTTACGTTCTGTATCTCTCCCGAATTGGGAGGTTTGTATTTAATAGTGATTGAATAAAAGAGGATTTCAAATCCCTTCACGTGCAGTTATTCTCCAGCCCAGCAGTTACATCAGAACATAGCGTACCTTCCGCTCCCTGTTCCAGTTCAGGACTTAGAACGTAAGGATAAGAACCCTTTACAGAATTTACCATGTTCTCAAAGAATACACACAGAATGCTAAGTCCTGATAGTGGCGCCCGCACAAAAAGAAGAGGATGGCCTCAACAACAAGAAGACGAACCTGAGACACCTGCTGTACCTGTCCAGAATCCTGAGATAGCACCTCCTGGCATAGAAGGATTCGGCTACATCGTACAAACCATGCGAGCAGCCATGAAGCCAGCGGCAAGTTTTGACGGCAAGACAGCCGTAATCAATTTCCTGGAAAAGCTAGACTCCCACTTCATGCTATATCCAGTCCACGAATTTCAGAAAGTCGCTCTTGCTACCAGCGCTTTGAAGGGCCAAGCGCTAAGTTGGTTCAAGTGCATCGGAAAGAATCTCTTGGGGGAACCAGGAAGCCCCACATACACGTATGAAAATTTCAAGAATTCTCTAGTGAAAGCATTTCCCGTGGTGCGAGATCGAGCCAGATTGGAAGCTGAACTGTTTAGCCGATACCAAGAAAGAATAGAAGATTTGTCTAATTTTATTTTGAGGAAAATTCAAGTTTTCAAGCTTTTGTATGGAAGTCGCCCGGATCCTGAAATTATTCAAGTTATACTTCCTAGGCTACTGCCCCAAGTTCAAGATTTCATCGAACTAAGAAATCCAACAACATTAGACAGATTATTTGAGCTCGCGGTACAATTTGAAAGCCGAAGAACAGCCGACAACGAACGACGACGCCAATTTGAGCGAAGAAGTCAGTGGAGTTCGCCAAGACCGCAGCAAAAGCAAAATCAAAGTTACGGGAATAAGGCGAAGCAATGGCCGAAGAAAGATGTGTCTCCTAAAGCGAGCGGCGAACGAAGGGAATTTAATAGAAGAACAAGCAAAGATTCCGAGGGCAACCAGAAGAAAAAGAATTTAAACTAAGAGGGATTTCTTCGAGGAAGGTGAAGAAGTCCGAAGCAGCGCAAAACCCTTCCAAAATCAATTTAAACACCGTGGTCGTTAAGAATTTGAGTTTGCCGAAGATTGAAGTTCTAATCAACAACATACCGGCGACAGCCCTCTTGGATACAGGAGCCCAAAGCAGCTTCGTATCGGAAAGATTCTTTAAGAAGCACTTTCGACGTTACAGAATTTTTAGTGCAAGAGACACGGATGTCATAGCGGCCCAAGGAGAAAAATGTAGCTGTTTAGGAAAAGTACCATTGTTCGTGCGTATCAACAACGAACAGGTAAGAATCCTGTTTTATATTGTGCGTAACCTGCAGACTTGTATTATTCTAGGTGTGGACTTTTTTAGTTTGGCAGAAGCAAAAATTGATTTCAAGGGGGGAGAACTAACATTAAATATGAAGCCAATTGAAGCGAAGAATGATAAGCCCCCGCAGCTGGACTTGGAACATTTACAAGCAGAGGAAAAAGAGAAAATCCAAGGTCTGGTAAGTCACTTTGCGAATTTATTTAGTGATGTACCAGGCTTTACGCAGGTGGTGAACCACGACATTGACACGGGGGACGCTCAGCCAGTTAGGCAAAAGCCATATAGATATGATAGGACAAAAGAAGAAATAATTGAACATCATATTAAAGAGATGTTAAAGAATAAAATCATCACGCCAATTTCTAGCAGTTATGCTAGCCCCGTTGTCCTGTGTAAGAAAAATAATGATTACCCGATTACGCACCCGAAGCGGTGGCGTTTTGCTATAGATTATCGCAAGTTAAATTCAGTTACAAAATATCCTGTATATCCGTTGCCGATAATTGAAGAAATTATTCGAAATATTTCGTCTACAAAATACATGACTACATTAGATCTCACGAGTGGCTATTTTCAGATTGGGGTAAAACCCGAGGACGTACACAAAACCGCGTTCATAACGAAATCTGGTACGTACGCATTTCTTAGAATGCCGTTCGGATTATCCGGCGCGCCGGCAACGTTCCAAAGATGTATGGACATCGTCTTAAGACCAGTCCTTGGTAAAAGCACTTTCATATATTTAGACGATATTATAATTACGAGTAGTACTCTAGAACAACACTTACAAGATTTAAGAAAAGTATTTTCATTGTTAAACGAAGCTGGTTTAAAGATAAATGCGTCTAAATGTAAATTTGCCGCAAAAGAGTTACGTTATTTAGGATTTAAAATTTCCCAAAAGGGAATCGAAACGGATCAGTCAAAAATAGTAGCCATTAGAAATTATCCTGTTCCTAAAACAGCGAAGAAATTATCGTCGTTTCTCGGGATGTGTTCATATTACCGGGCTTTCATTAAAGACTTTGCAAAAATAGCTGAGCCACTGCTAAAGTTGAAAAGAAAAAAAGCTAGGTTTTCGTGGTCAGCAGAAGCCAACTTGGCGTTTCAAAAATTGAAAGACGCATTGACTCAAGCTCCCGTCTTAAAATTTCCAGAAGGGGATAAAGGATTAGAGATTTCAGCGGACGCTTCAGATTTCGCGATTGGTGCAGTGCTTTCCCAAAATGGTCAGCCCGTGGCTTTTTTCAGCCGAACATTAAATGAAACCCAAAGAAACTATTCCGCAACAGAGAGAGAAACTCTCGCAGTGTTAGCATCAGTACAGAAATTTCGTGTGTTCTTTGGAAGTTCTCCAGTAACTGTATATACCGACCACGCGGCGGTCACTAGACTCTATTCTGGAAAAAATTTATCACCCAGATTAATAAGGTGGGCTCTCAAATTACAGGAATATAACCTAATAATTAAACATACGCCGGGAAAGGAAAATGTTGTGGCAGATGCTTTAAGCAGAATTAACTTAGATGAAAATGGAAGTGTAATTAAGATAGCCATGTTAACATCCAAAGTATTAGATTCTCGTGAAACAGTAATAGCCGAACTCAAAAAAGATCCGGAGTTCAAAAATATATACAATTATTTGGCCGACCCTGAGAATTTCAATCATCCGGATATTGTGCCGATAAGAAATAGGGCCGAAAATTACGAATTAATTGACGGACTGTTATTCTATACGAAAGCTACTAATGAGAATCATGAATATAGACCGGTTATCCCAGCTAGCATGAGGTTGAATGTATTAGAAGAGTTGCATGATTGTGCCATTTCGGCTCATTTAGGTATAAGAAAAACTGTTCAGAGAGTTCGCGAGGCAGTTTTCTTTCCAGAACTGCAAAAGTTTACTAGGGCGTATGTCCAGTCGTGCCCAACATGTCAATTAAATAATTATGTTAATTTCCGCCCGGCCGGGTTCCTAAATAGTATTAAATCAGAATTCCCAAATCAAATAATAGGCATCGATTTACTTGGACCTTACCCTCGAAGTAAAGTTAATAAAAGCCGATATCTTTTAGTTATAGTGGATCATTTTAGCAAATGGTTAGAGTTAATTCCGTTAAAACGCGCGTCTGCAAAAATTGTAGTAGATTCAATTCTAAATAAGTATATTTTAAAATACGGGGCGCCCCTAAAAGTTATTTCAGACAATGGTCCTCAGTTTGTTAGTAAAATGTTTGAGGAAATGTGTGCAAAACTGGGCATACGTCATCTAAAGATGGTCCCGTATCGTCCGCAGTCAAACATAGCGGAACGGGTGAATAGAAATGTAGTGAAAATAATTCGTAGTTATGTGAAAAACTATCACTCTACCTGGGATAGCCATATAAATGAATTTGCATTTGCACTTAGGACCGCCAAACACGATACTACACAAAAAACACCCGCTGAACTCTTCTTAGGAAGAAAGATCTTGACCCCCCTAGATAAACTGTTCTTTGTACAGGAAAGGGCAGAAGAATTTAAAATGAGTGATATACAAAAGTTAATACGGGAAGCGACGGAAAATATAGAAATGGCCCAAAGAAAACAGAAATTGTACTATGACCTAAAAAGAAGAGAGGTCAAGTACAATGTGGGAGATGAAGTGTTGAAGATTAAACACAACTTGTCAAATGCCCCAGAGGAAAAGGTGGGGAAATTTTTTCCGCGTTTTGAAGGCCCGTTCACAATTGAACAAATTACGGGGGCAGTGGTTATATTAAAAAGAAATGATGGTCAAACGCTCAAAGCGAATGTGGACCAAATAAAACCGTTCTATAATCGCAGCAAAATGGCTGTATTTAAAGATTCGTTTCAGGATCCGAGGCAATCGACTAGCCAGGAAGATATACGTCAGCAAAAACAGCAGGAACCAGCTACAACGGCATCGAAATGTCAGAAGAAGAAAGCTCCCCCCCAACAAAGAAATAAGAACCAAAAAGGTGGTTTCAAAAGAAAGTCTCACGATGCAGGTGAACAAATCTACGAACGGAATTACGAGCGCACCAAGAGAAGAAAGCAGAATGGGCAAGGGAAGCCCAATGTATCCAAAAGAACTGTGGAATCATCGGACAGGTGCCTGAGAAGCAAGAAACGTCGATTGCAGCCTGAGAATCAACTTCCCGAATACAGCAGGAACCAGGACAAGCAACGAGCAAGGGCCCAGGAGAGAAGGGCCCAGTCCACCAAACGTCCAGCGGAGCAACCTCCTCTACAAAGGAAATTGCCGAGGATACAACGACGGAATTTCAAAAGAAAAAGAGACGAGCAGGCTCCGAAAGAACAACGAAAAACGAGGAAACTGAACCAGGCCACAACTTACTCAAGTTTTAAAGATTGGGCCAAGAAAAGGATGGACGATCATAATAAGATAAGTACAATTTCGTATTCAAAAGTTTAGTTAATTTTTGAGTATACTGCAAGTTGCAGGACTGATTTTACCTCAAGCGAGGTTGACTTTTACGCCAAGTGAGCGATAAGTTCTCATATGGAAAGTAAAATGTTTTGTTAAAAGAAATTGTAATTCTTAAAGATTTAAAATTACTTAATTTTGTAAATAGATTAATTCTGTAAAAGCAATGAATTGCTGAAAAGAATATGTTAACTAAATGATTTTGTATGACGCTTTGTCTAAAGACTTGTAAAATGTCTAGAATGAAAATTCGGAAAATTGAAAAACACGATTTAGTCTGTAGACTATTAATTCAATGTAATTTGATATTTCAAGAAAGTACCTTGAGAAAGGAATAGGAAGCACTTGCTGTAAGCTTAGAAATTTAACCTATATTTCTGTAAGCTTAGAAATTTAACCTCTATTTGCATTTCAGGATTGCTATGAAATTGTTAATGTGTTATGAAATGTAACAAATAATATTATGCTAGCAATGCACGTTAAGTGCAATATTAATGTGAATGTTGTGTGCAAACTGCGAATTTGTATGCATGAAAAGTTAAAGATTGACTATTTTAGAATGCAAGTGTTAATTAGGCTCTCCACCAAATACACTTAAAGTGTTAGACATAAAGCTAGTGAGAACCTTAGGATTAGCTGGTTATAGGGCGTTTTTTTCAGGTCTCGTATGTCAAGTTCTAACTAATGTTAGTCGATTGTAGGTGGAAGAGTTGAACACCCCCGAACACATAAAAACCCGCAATGGCGGTTTGCTTTACATCCAACACCGGTGAGAGAGCATACGGGGGAAGAATTTAATTGTGCTTGAATGATAATGTGTGTGTGCAAAATTACACAAAAAAAAAAAAATAAGGATTTGTACCACTTAGAATTATTCTGTTATTATGTCATACTAAAGTTGTTTTCCTTCCAGATTTTGCTGGAAGGAGTAAGACTGTTTGAAGAATAAGACTTGAAAAAAAAAATGTTGAAGATTGTTGTTCCAGAAAATTTCGTCTGTATTTTACACAAACATATATTGCCTTGTAAGAGTTGGCCTAAGTTTAGAACAGTGAAATTTTCGACTATTTAGAATTGCTAGTTTTCAACATGGTCCGTTTGGACCAAAGTAGTTTAACTATCGCAATTCTGGCGGGAAGTTTGTAAGGTTTTAGTTAAACTAACCAAGTTTATTTTAATTTAAATCTTTTCTATCTCCTCTCTGCTTCAACTTCCTGTCAGAAGAAGCGCGCGTTTTTAGCTTATGCTAATTTTTGAAGTTCAGCCAAGCACTATTTAAGCCAGAGGTAGAAACCTCTCGGTGTGTGAGAGCTTTGCCTCAGATCACGGTCACGCTGCTCAACGTTCGCCTGACCAGCTAGCAGTTTAAATTTATAAGCCATAGTGCTTACTACGTGATTGCATTGTAAAATAAATTAAAGTGCGGTAGTATTTAGTATATCTTGCTACGCACCCTTTTAGATAGAGGCCAATCTCCGCGAATTGCTCTGCGAAGCAAAGTTTGATTTAAGTTACATTTAAATTTATTTAAGTTTATTTGATTGTTAAGTTCGACCCAAGTGTGGTCTTTTACTTTCTGTATCTCTCCCGAATTGGGAGGTTTGTATTTAATAGTGATTGAATAAAAGAGGATTTCAAATCCCTTCACGTGCAGTTATTCTCCAGCCCAGCAGTTACATCAGAACATAGCGTACCTTCCGCTCCCTGTTCCAGTTCAGGACTGAAAACTTGAGAAGAAACACCCTGGTAAATATTTCACAATGTCTGCAAAGAACACGGACCGAATACTCAGTCCTGATAATGTTATTTACTGAAATAATTTTTTTTTAGTATTACACTAATTTTCCGTAGTTGTTAGTAGTATGGCTCCCTGTCCAGGAACTGTACTGCTCGACACTTGTGGTCATGGGAAGGGAGCAATGTTATGAATTTTGTATACAGATAGATGGTTTTAGTGCAATTATATGTGAAATTGTTGTATTTTTCTGTTTAATATAACATAAAATCTAGAGCTACGATGTTCTGCCGGAAAAATAAGAATACAGGGACAAGTTTATTTAACACTGAGTAAATGTTTATCTCTCTAATTTGGCAGAAATCGCCAGATGCCGCCAAACTTGTTGACCATTTTGCGATATTTTGGTCCGGTCCCTGTATCACCGTATTGTAACTGAATAACTGTAATTGATTTCATATGCAAGTGTATTGTAACTGAATAACTGTAATTGATTTCATATGTAATTGATTTCATAAGTAACCGTGTTAAATAGAGAGGCAACCTTTATAAATCTTAAAGGGGCTTTTTTTTACTTTTAACTTTTTAACTCTTACTCACTCTCTCTAGTGCCGGACAAACTAAAATAAAAATATAAACTTAAATGT
>KL813604.1:0-40734 GCA_000611955.2 Stegodyphus mimosarum | reverse complement strand
TAATTGTCTCAGAATATTCAGAACTTTCAGAATGTGCATCCGTTTTCTCTATGAAATTCATTTTTGTGTGTGTGTGTGTGTGTGCGTGCGTGTGTGGAAGGATTTGAATGAAAGATTTATAGATCTAAAATTCTAAAAGATTCCAGAAAAATGTGACAAAATGAATTCCTAAATTTTGCTCCCAGTGCCTGTCCTAAATTCTAAAAGTTTTGCTATTTCTATATTTTATTGCTCTGTGCATCACTAAAATTCTAAAAATTCTGCCACACTGGCTCTGACTATATATCATTTCATATTTACTCTTAGTATCCATATTATTTAAGGAATAAAATTAGCACCTTCTTCTATATATTTTAAATACATGTAGTTTTTAGAATAACAGAAGTCTTTAAATAAATCCAAAAATTCTGAAATGCAGAGGAAACTTATTGAGAAAAGAAACTGAATGCATAAAGAGAAAGAAAATTATTCTTTAAATACATGTACAGTTAGGATTACGTAAATTAGCCATTTGTTTATAATTTCAGCTTGTACTATAGCTTCTCCCTTCTTTTCCTCACCAGAATGCAAATCGTTTAGACAGTATTTAAACTGAGGTTTTTGTATTGTAAGACAGAGAGTGTTTCTGGCTTCTACTTGCACGCTGCATTAGTTCCTGCCAGCTGTGATAATTTGTAATTATTCAGCTTTGCGTTATCACTACTGATATTTGAATCTGTTACAATTATGAGTTACTGAGCCAGCTTAGATTAAAATTAAATTGTGCTGTCTTTGACTACTAGTCCACAATTTTAATTTTAATTTGACTCTTCCTGTTTAGTTACATCGTCATGAGCTGTAGATCATTCTGCTAACATAAGAACACGCACTTACATTTTAAATTCTATTTAAATAAAGAGGTTTATTCTAATTTTTATCTGACTTTATAGTTACTTTCAGACATGGCAATAATTTGCTTCATGTCTACCAAAAGTTTTGGACTATTTAACTTTTACCAGATCATATAAAACGTCATAGGTATAATGTCCAGACATTGACAAGTTAGGAGATGAAGCAGAAACTAATGTGAACATTGGTTTGCTTATTGAAACAAATTTCTCATTGTTAGAAAAGATGCTTAAAGAGAAGGAAATTCATATGAAATAGCCATAATTTCTGGGAAGGCTTCAAATTAAAAAGACGCATAAATATTTTGTTGAGTATTGTTGCTGCAAAACATAAACGTGTTGTAGCTTTTAATGCATTATTATCCTGATGTTGTTTAAGAATCAATGTCATAAATTACATGTATTTTAAACTGTAAAATGTTATTAGACTGTGATTTTCATCAAATATTTTTAAAAAATACATAAAATTGAATAGTGGCCAGGTAAATCTATAATATGCACTACTTAATTCTATAATATCTACTACCTGCCTTATTACCTAATTCAATTATTGGTAACTAATTGCTCACCTTTGAAAGTTATCTCCACATCAAACCTTTCATGTATCCTTACCATGGTCACAAGATACATCGCAAAAGTGTAAAAATTACTATAAAACATATTCCTTACAGCTAGTAAGATTTAAAATAATACAAAACAACTTATCGCCTCTGGTGCTTTGGTGGGTTATTGGAACCTTAAAGTATGTTAACTGTATTACAACTCCAGGAACTCTGCACAAAGCTACGACGCTAACTGCGTCAGACAGACAGAGCATAACTTTCCAAAACCCTGTGAACATCAAGCATTCAGATCTGTTCTGATCGGCAGGTCTCTCTCTAGGCGAGCAACAACAGTGACAACAGCCAGTCTTCTGTTATGGATATTGCTTCTCATTTTAACCTATGCCGTTTGATGCCGGCCTGCTATTTATGAAATCTCTAGACTGAGCAAGTACTTAATGAAATGAGGCATGAAAGAAAAAAATCAGCATAAAGATAACCACTAGTAAAACGTAAATAAAATGCCACTAATCTTTTTGAAAATATGTCCAACTATTATAAATGTAAAATGTTTAATACTTGTTTGACAAATTTTACAAAAATGATTTTATTCCTGAATTTATTTATAATTATGCTTAATAATAGTGCATCCTACTTACGGATCTATTTTTTATTAGGTTGGTATAACGAAAGTGAAGTCCAGGCATAGCGTTTAATTGAATTTATGCAGTTCCGATTTGCTGATAGGTTCTTAATTTTTTTCTTTAATGGCCCTTAAAAGTCCTTAATAGTACTTAATTTTCATGTGCAGAAATGTGTACGAACCCTGTAATCATGTCAGAAAAAAAATTTTTTTTTGTATTGGCTCTTATCATAATATTCAAATATGTAAACCAGTGGCAGAATTGCGGAAGACTTCCGATTTCTGATCGTTTTCCCGCCAATCTGATTTACAATATATTTCTCACGACTTTCTCTTATTCTTAAAATTTCTCACGATTTTTATGTAGTTTGTCTTAATACTCTGTTATTTGCAGCCCCAAAAAAGTAATTTGGCGTGTCTGAAAGCACCTGGTTTTTCTCTAGACTATATAGAAAACCAAATTAGTTTCATCAGTGAGAAATTATGGCTCATTTCTTCTTTGTGAGTGAGACTGCATGTCCGAAAACGTCAAGTTCCACTTCTCCAATGAGCATCGAGTGCCATTGTGTGTCATCTGGCACATATTAGCCAATGAGCACAAAACAAGATCAAGACTGTTATTTCGTTCATCTTGTCGCTAACCTGTGTAAACGTACTTGCTTTCGAGAAATAGTTTAAAAAATTACTGTATTTCATATTAGTTTTGTCTACGAAAAAGGTAAAATACTCAGATACTTTTCAAAAATCGTACACAGATGACTTTTCTTCTAATATTTCCTCTAGGAAATGTAATGCATTTGCGATGTGTACCGTTTGTCATTGCGATTTTCTGATTTTGCTCGGTGGAAAGGCCGATGTTCTCAAACAGGTTCGTACAGAAAAACACAAGGACAACATGAGTTCTATTGGAAAAAAAAACGAAAAGTTACTTTTTCTGTGGAAGCAAAGATCAAAAAGTTATTAATGCAGAATGTACTGTTTGCATTTAATAATTAGTAACTGAACTTTCAGACATTAATTAGTAACAATTTGAAGTTAATTCATTATTAAAAAATATATTTTTATCATTTATAAATCTTTTTGAAGTTGAAAATAAGTCTCCCTATTTCTAAAAAAATACTTCCGATTTTTGAGTGTCGTAGGTTGGCAAGTATGCAGTGGTATTCAAACTTTGTGGCAGTGTAAGCACATAAAAAATGTAAACAAGCTAAAAATACAATTTTGCAACCCCATCCAGTAGTTATATTCCATCAGTTCAGAATTTTTAGGATTTTTATGTACATTGCAATCCTAATTAGGGTCACAACCAATAAGTTCAGTATGATTGATGTATGCTTTAAATATTTATTTACAAGTCTGATATATATTTTAAATGTTCATCCTTTTCTGGAATTTTATCTTGCAGGATAGGACGATCTGGTCGATTTGGACGTAAAGGAGTTGCGATAACTTTTGTTAAAAATGATGATATCAGTAATATGCATGATATTGAGGATTGCTATTCAACCCAAATCAGAGAAATGCCTATGAATCGTAAGTAGTAATTTTCATATCTATAACATGAACAATTTAAGAGCAGTTTTTTGAAGAAATGTTAAAGCTTTTGAATATGAGTTTAATTGAAATTAGTATTGTTTTAGCCTAGAAATATAAATTCCATCCTTTAATAAAAATTCAGCTTTTTTAAAATGCTTTTCAGAGTTTCATTAAAACATTCATTCAGAAAAGAGCTAAATGACTTTTTGTTTTGGTTATCTGTATAATTTAGACATTTTTTTTTTTAAATTCTTTAAGGTCAGATTTAAAAAATAAAATGTATTCTTTGAAGGAAGTGAAAATTAATTTGGAAAACATGCTGTCAAACAATGATCATTTGGGCAAATTACTGCATACAGTAAGCCATGCCAAGCAGGATATGCATAACACAATTTTGCATATACACGTTATCTTAATTCTTTACATTTAATTTGTCCAATGCTAGGTTTTTGTTTGTTTATGGTATGCTGAAGAATGTCAGTCATGTTGTCTTAGCAGTATATTCTTTGCTGATACCACCCATGAAACATCTAGCAACCCTGCGTTTAGGTGATCCAAGACCAAGTTGCAGTCATTTCATTTACGTTAGCAGAACTATAATCATATGCGAGTATTTATCAACGTTTATACTCTTCTCCTTTTGCATTGGGGTTTCTTTTAATTTCAAAAATTCATAATGGCATCTAAAAGGAAGAATGAAGATGATAAAGCAGGGAAAAGATGCACAATTTTGACACCTCAGAAAATTGAAATTTTACATATATTTAAAAATAGTACATGTTTCATTGCTTACAGGAGAATTAGCCTATAAATGAATCAGCTATAAGAACAATATGTGAAACTGAAGAAAATTTTCGGTCTACTGTCAAAATTTCTGGCAGCACTTCAGCAGAGATTGCTCAAGTTTCAAGATGAATTAGATAGTTATAAGAGATGAGGCAAATATTAATAGCTTGGATTGACAACTAAGTAAAAGAATAGGACTCAGCTATGGATGGTGGTGCTATACGAAACAATGTTTAGATGTTTTCTTCCATTTTAAATAATGTTGGTCAATCATCAGAAAAAAATTATCTTTGCGATGGCTTGAGAACTTTAACCATTGTTTTAATTAGCACAGTATAAAGTTTCAAAGAAAAGCTGGTTCTTTTGGTAACCAAGCAGTAGAGAAATGGAAACTCCAATTTTTGAAATTCTCTGAATGTTCGAAGTTTTGAAATTTTGTTTCTTTCTATAACAAATTTTCAATGCAAATAAAACAGGCCTATTTTATAAGCAATCGGGATAACAAACCTACATCATAATGGCACAAAAGTTGCCTCAGGTTTTAAAGCTTTTAAGAATAGGCTCACTATGCTTTTCCATGAAAACTCATCAGGTGACTTCTAGTGTAACCTTTGTTCCTTTATCAATCGGAAAGGTCTTATGCATTGCAAGCGAAAAACTTTGAGCAGTGTGTGCAAAAGCTTGAGTAACAAAGTCCTCTTTAATGACTGGTGTGAAAATTCTTTCATTGAAGAAGTCAAACATTACTTCTGATTTTACTGCTGGACATCAAAACCTTAGTTTTGAAATTCTCCTAATTCTTGTTAATGCTCCAGTAATATTGAATCCAAATGAATTACTGCTGAATATAGAATTGAACTTTCTTGCTGAATATTGAATCCAAATGTTGATGTTCTATTCCTTCTACCAGACACCACTTCTATATTCCCACCAGTGAGATCAAAGGATTTAAAATAATAATTCAAAATTTGCTATGTCAAGCATGTTTATACCTCTGATAATAAAGCATTAAACAAATCAAAACATGACACACTAATGGCATTTTGAAAATAAGTTAATTCAACAGCTTTTAAATGCTTGCTTGCATCAGCTTTGGCCAGAAATTGCCAACAGTTTTATAAGATTTCCATTGACTGAAAATAAAACCAAAGAAATCATAAAGATTTCAGATTTCAAAAGCAGTTGTCAGCAAAGGATTTTCAGATATAGAAGAAGGAAAATTCAAATAATTAATTGAGATAACTAAATACAAATAATTCATTGAGATGATAACTGAATACAAATAATTGAGATGATAACTAAATACAAATAATTGAGATGATGACTAAATAATTGGTCCAGTTTTCCAGTGGAGATTGACACAAAGGGAAAAAAGACGCTTTATGAGGGGCATTAAAAACAGCATGCATTCCTTATCATAAAATTTTTAGAGCTGCGTCATAAAATTAATATTTGTTTAATTTTCACCTTTTATTTGCAGCAACATTTGGGTTTGTTCAAACATCTGCTTTAATTTTTTCCATTGTTAAATGTTCATTTAATTACACAGTCCAGTCACATTAATGTGACCACCACGTACTTTCCATGTCAGAGTTAAATAACCAATCACAGAAGGCAGGTGGCAGCACAGTGCAGTTGAGCGTATATAAAGGGTGTGTGAGGGCTTCGGAAAACATTTCAATCGTTGGCGTAATGCAGAAACGAAGCGATTTATCCGACTTCCAAAAGGGCATGATCATTGGCTTTCGGGCCAAGGGTGGAAGCATTTCCGAAACGGCTGAGTTTGTGAACTGTTCGCGTGCCGCCGTGGTAAAAGTGTACCGTGCATGGCAAAATGGGACTGTCCAAAATCAGCGACGTGGCAAATGTGGTGCACCACGGGCCATAGATGACAGAGGCGAACGACGGTTGCGGAGATGCGTTCGGGCAGATAGACGGGCTACCGTTGAGCAACTGACCACCAAAATGAACCAAGGGGCTACCAAAAGTGTCTCCCAAAGTACTATTCAGCGAACATTGCTGCGTCTGGGCCTCCGAAGCAGACGCCTGGTTCGTGCACCTATGCTGACTGCTGTTCATCGACGGCGAAGGCTAGAATTTGCACGCCAGTACAGCAGCTGGACGTCCACTGAGTGGCGACAGGTTGCGTTTTCGGATGAATCGCGTTTTATGCTCCATCGGACAGATGGACGTTGGCGTATAAGGCGTGAAACCTCTGAAAGGAACCACCCTGCAACCATTGCCGGAACGGTCCAAGCTGGAGGCGGGAGCATTATGGTCTGGGGAATGTTTTCCTGGCATTCTCTAGGTTCACTGATCATTGTGGAAGGCACAATGGATCAATACAAGTACGCATCTGTCCTTGCGGACCATGTTCACCCCTACATGCGCATTGCTTTTCCTCAGGATGATGGCATCTTCCAGCAGGACAATGCGAGGTGCCATACAGCTGCCAGTGTACGTGCGTGGTTCGAAGAGCACCAGGATGAGTTTACCGTCCTCCCCTGGCCAGCAAACTCACCTGACTTAAACCCAATCGAGCATCTGTGGGACCATCTCGATCGAGTTGTTCGCGCCATGGATCCTCAACCGCGTAATCTAGCGCAGCTGGCCACGGCATTAGAGTCGGCATGGCTCAACATCCCAGAGAACACCTTCAGGGACCTATGTGACTCTCTTCCTGCACGTCTCGCAGCAGTCCGCTCTGCGAAAGGTGGTTATTCTGGCTTTTGACAGATGGTCACATTAATGTGACTGGACTGTGTATATTGGTGATATAATGACAGAATGTAGAATATTCTGGAAATTGATAACCTCTGTGTTGCACTGACCATAAAATTATTTATTTTCATTACTCAAAAATACGTGTGAAAATTTTTAGGTCAGAAAATTGCCCTAAAGAGGTATTAAAGATTTTAGAAATAGTTTAGTGATTAACTATAAAATGCACTAAAATTCTTTGCATTCAATTAACCATTCTTTTCCTTCTAATGGTTTCTTATCTTTAGCACTTATTTCATGTACATGCTTCAAGTTTTAATCTGATATTTAAAGGGTTGAATTAAAAGTCAGAATGGCAAAGTATCTTGCTGAATTTTCAATTAGGTAAAGGAAAGTATTAATACAGCAGTTTCAAGAAATCAAAACAACCCTACCAAATATAAATATATATATATATATAAACTTGGGTTTTTTTAAACAAATTAATTTTTAATAAATTAAGAAAATGATATATTTTGCTTCTCTATTGAAATTGTTGAAAATATGCGTGTTTTACATTAGCATTTTCAATTACTTGAAATTGTATTGCATTTTTTTACCTAATGGTAGTTTGCAGGATTGCTGAAATGGGGTTGTAATCAGCCTCATTAATTACAAAAGTAATTTGCTAATATTCATAGGTAAATGATTAAAATTTAAATGTTTGAAACGAAGCAGCAGATCTTCCATTTCTTCATTCAATATCATTTTGTAAAAAGAAGAGAGAGGAAAAAAGATTATTATTTAGAAGTCTGTGTAATCCCATCTGTGCTGAAAAGTCAATGAATGTCATTCATATAAATAACTGTTACACCCAAAACAGGATTTTTCTTAAGTTCTGATTGCAGTTCTGAAATTAGTTGGCACTTGATCAAAATTCATCAATATCATTCTAGTTTTTTATAGTTCCTACAAAGCTAACTGTATCTGAGTTATCCCTTCAACCAGGCCTGAAACAACAATTTTTATTAATATGTGTAAAAAGCAGGATTTTGGATGGCTTAGAGACTGAATTTAAAACATAATGCATGTGACTCATTCATTATTTTTAATAAAGTGCTGCTTCCACTAGAGCATAAAATTTCATAATATAATGGAAATTACATTTTTACTTCCTTGTATGAAGGAAGTATTGTAATCCTAAAAAATTTTTGATATCGTATTTCAACAAAAGTACCCATTTCAACCACTCTCGAAACCATTTGTATGACATCTATATGTACGGACAGAATAAAAGACTGTTTTTTCCAAAAAGGATTGTAAAATACATTTAAAATGGATTCAGAAGAGTTTTTTTTTTTTTTGACAACTATACGTTTGTATCTTGCATGACTCAAGAAAAGTAGCCATAGAACACTGAAAGTTTGTATATGGGACTGCTATTACATGTAGTTGTGTACCTCCCAATTTTGTTGCAATCAGCAGCACCAATCATATATAAATATATACAGAGGAATAAAAAGCAAGAAATTTAGAACCCAGTCTATACAATGACCCAAAAAGAGTGAAATTCAGTGCTAATATTCCCATTCTGTTACCTGGCTCAGTGAGATCAGTTTTTTTTAATTCTTATATGTTGGTAAATTGTGCATTTTTTTGCTTTAAAAAAGATGATTGAATTATGTGGTTTTTATGCCTTTAGTTAATCTGCTTGCAGTAGCTGTAGAATTACCAGCAATTTAAAAGTTAAGTGGCGGGTCAAGCCTAATGAACTGCCATTTGTTTACATTTGAAACTGAGTAGAATAGTGAATTAAGTCAGTTTCTGCACCTTCAATGTCTTTTTGCCAAATGGGACCAAAAGACCAAATTTTGTGCACAGAAAAATCTGCCTTATTGCCCGCTGGTCGAATTGCTTGTTTTTACATAGAAACTAATTTTAATTGTAAAAATGAATTTTTTTAAATGTGTTTGGTGCTCTATGTTTCTGTATTTTACAATTTTTAATGAAGATGTTTTGAATTTTTGTGTATTTTTGCTTTGCTGCAATGTGAGAACTGAATTAATTGAATGAGAAATATATCTCTAATGAAATTCGAGGAAATAAGTTTAAATGAAATGCAGCAAAAAATGTGTATAACTTAGTAGGCCATGCACTGAAGCCATGTGATGTCCACATCAGATTTTTAGCTTAATGAAAGTGAGTTACTGAAGACTGCATTAATTTTATTCTGTATATAATATGTAAATTAGTAATTTTTCAAAATATTTCAAATTCATTATATTTAGCTGCAGACCTGCTTAAAATCTAATAGTTGTCTAACCCAAAGTATTCCTCAAAATTAATGAACTCTAAGTTTTTAAAGATTACATAGTATATTCCAATTAAGTGGAGTAATACCAGAGACATTTACAATTACCACAAAGTTGCTTAAATCTGGCAGCAATTAAAAAATAACATAACATGAGAAATAACCCATCTTATAGTAAACAAGAAAGTACTGCACTCGTGTGCAAAATTAAGAGACTGCAAATTATACGTATTTTTATGAATTACGTTAATATTTAGAGTCGAATACATAAGTGTATGTGTCTGAGGAGCTGTGATTGGGAAGGGGATATAAGTGCACAAGTGGTTTTCGTCAGTTTATGTGTTTGTACTCCTTCATGACATTCACTGTGTTTCTCGCAAGAGTTGAAGAAATTTTATAAGGTATGAGGTAAAATGCATAGCCATGAATGTGTGGATGATGAATGAGAAGAAGAATAATGTGTAGACTGGAGGAAAGCCAGTCGCAAATGCAGGTGGCTACAGAGCTCGGTGTAATGCCCGCATTGCCTGCCATTTCTGGAAACTGTTTCACAACAATGGATCCATACTGAGAAGACCTAGACAAAGTGGACCAACATCCGCACTCACGAACAAGGATCGTTATTCGCACTTTAAGCATGGTAACACGGAACTGCTACAGATTCGCATCTATTACGTCAACTCTATTGTACCAGTCAAACCCAAGTTCCACAGTCTACAGTTGCATAAAGGATTCGTGAGACAGGGCTACATGCCAGAAGACCTGCTGATTGTGTCTTGCTCACTGCAGCACACGAGAGAGTGCATTTAGCATGGCACAGACAACATGTCCATTGGACCAGAGTTCAGTTACATCTATTATGTGAGCTGCCACTCGAACTCAAGTTTCTCAGTCTACAGTTGCCCAAAAGCTTCATGAGATAGGACTATATGCCTGAAGACCTGCTGATTGTGTTCCTCTCACCTCAGCACACAAGAAAATGCATTTAGCATGGTGCGGATAGCATTGCATTGAACCAGACTTCTGTGGACCACTGTGCTTTTTACAGATGAATTGAGTTTCGGCCTGGACACTGGTTCTTGGTGTACCTGTACCTGGAGAGAGGCTGGAAGACAGCATCATCATTTCCTAATCAGAGAAAAGAATCATTATGGTAGTGGGAGGCGTAATAGTTTGGGCTCGCAATTATGTTAGATTGCCCTATACCCCTGCATTTGTTTGACAAAGGCTCCCGGACTACCATGAGGTAAGGAGATCTTAGAGCCCTTTGTTCAGTCTTTCAGAAACGCAGTCAGTCCTGGGTCTCTGTTAAAGGACAACAAACCTCATCCACATAGGGCTTAGCAGATCGATGATTACATGGAAAGTGAGAATACTAGTTGCATCAGCCAGCCAGATCTCCTGACTTTAACCCTATATAGCATGTCTAGGATGTTCTTGGGAGGGCAATTTCATTTTTTCATAACCTTCGAGAAACATTCTGAAGTTTAAAAACCTGCCTTGCTGCAGAAGTAGGATTGACTGCCCCAGGGACTTCTTAGTTGCCAGGGTACTCACATGTTGCACAATCTCTCTAGCTGTGAGAGAGGACCATTACCGACATTAGACTCATTTTCAGTTAGTTCAATAGTAGTTCAGTATGGATTTCGGACATCCCACACTATTAATGATCAAGCATAAAATGACTTTTGAATCATACATCTTGTTTAGTATGCGTGCGCATCTCAATGCTTGCGTCTGCGCACGTCTCTTGAGCTCTTGGAGTTTTGTTACTTGAGAATGTAAGCTAAGACTGAGAGAATTCATGGCTTCGAATGGCCATGAGCTGTGTAAAATTAACGAGAGTAAAAGAGTTAAATATTATTACAGTCCACGAGTAAATTCCAGTGTGTGTGTAACATCGCTGGTCTGTCTGATCCCTGAAGTCTATGGATTAAGAGTCATTGACAAGTAACGAGTAAGTCAGCTGCTTCGATTTAAAAATAAATGGCGATTTTATTATTGAGATACTGTATAACAGTTTTGAGAAAATATTTGTAGTATTTATGCACTATGTTAAGAGTATTTTGAGAACAATAACTTTATTATCTTGTGTTATTTTATTAAGAGTATAATGTTGATAAAAGGTGCACTCAAAGAAGATTTAAAGCTACTAGATTTAGAACTAAATATAGAATTAAGTGAAAAGATAACTGTTTGAGATTTAAATCTAGCGATTAAAAGTAGTGAAGCTTTTAAATTTGATCCATATTCGGTCATAGAGTTTGGTAATTCCATAGTAAAACATCGTAAATCTGAAGAAGCTAAAGTATTACAATTAGAACAAATTAAATTGGAGAGGTGTGAAGCAGAACTGGAAATTGCTCGATTATGAGCTGAAAGCAAATATCAAAACGAAACAAAAGGAGAAAATTCCGATTCCTTAGATTCCCTTATTAAAAGTATAAGAACTCTACCTTTGAATGTTCCAAGTAAACCTGAAAACTGGAGTTATTTTTTTCTCTTCTTTAGAAAGAGCTTTCACGACAAAAAATGTGTCTGAGAAATCTAAAGCAGAAATATTGTTAAATTAATTAGAGGAACAGGCTTTGAACATTATCATGTAAGAGATGAGGATATAAGTGACTATGAAAAATAAGGCTATTGTTCTAAAAGAATTCGAACCTACACCACAAATTTCTGTAGAGAATTTTAAAAAGGCTCAATGCCTAAATGAGTCCCATGTACAATTTGTGTCACGATTAACGACAAATTTTGAATATTACTTAAAATTGAAGAAAGTGTCTGATTTTGAAACTTTGAAGCAGTTAATATCATACAAATTGCAAATATCAAAACGAAACAAAAGGAGAAAATTCCGATTCCTTAGATTTCCTTATTAAAAGTATAAGAACTGTACCTTTGAATGTTCCAAGTAAACCTGAAAACTGGAGTTATTTTTTTTTTTGCTTCTTTAGAAAGAGCTTTCACGACAAAAAATGTGTCTGAGAAATCTAAAGCAGAAATATTGTTAAATTAATTAGGGGAACAGGCTTTGAACATTATTGTGTAAGAGATGAGGATATAAGTGACTATGAAAAATAAGGCTATTGTTCTAAAAGAATTCGAACCTACACCACAAATTGCTGTAGAGAATTTTAAAAAGGCTCAACGCCTAAATGAGTCCCATGTACAATTTGTGTCATGATTAACAACAAATTTTGAATATTAGTTAAAATTGAGGAAAGTGTCTGATTTTGAAACTTTGAAGCAGTTAATAATATCAGACAAATTGTTTGAGACATTAGACCGAGAAAAATCAGCCCATATTTCTGTAAGGCAAGCTGAAAGTTGGTTTCCACCTCAAGAAATGCAAAGGAAGCAGATTTATTTTTCACTTCTAGTGGAAAGTCCCTCACCGAAAGTGTGAACAGCTTTCAAAAATCTCGCAACAATTATAAAACATTGAAAAATGTTTCAGAGGTATTTTTTGCCGATGTAAAAGTCTTAAAGTGTGTTCTTTGTGAGGAAAATCATTTCTTGGCAAAATGCCCAAATTACGAGGTGTATTTGGAAACTAAGTACCGTTTTGAAAAGAAAAAAAATAGTAAAACAATTTTTTTGAATCCAATTTTATTTTTACATGAAAATACATGTCTTAAACTATTTTTCAACATAGTTTCCGCCAATGATCAAGCACTTGTCATAGCGGGTGACCAGTTTTTGTATACCATCGTCAAAGAAACTTCCCACCAGTTTCGATAACCACGACTCCATAGCATTTTTCGTGTCATCATCAGATCCAAAGCGCTTGCCACCAAGCTCGCGCTTCATGTGCAGGAACAAGTGATAGTCGGACGACGATAAGTCCGGGCTGTACGGCGGGTGATCGAACTGCTCCCAATGACACTGTTGAATTAACGATTGAGTGACACCAGCAGTATGGGGCCGAGCATTATCATGGAGCAACACAGTTCCTTTACTAAGCATTCCTCTTCGTTTGTCTTGAATGGCATGCCTTAGTTTTGTTAAAGTCTCACAATATCGTGCCGCATTAATGGTTTCACCTCTGGGAAGAAATTCAGTAAGCAAAATGCCTTTCCTATCCCAGAAGATAGTGCACATGATTTTTTTGTGATGACATTGACACTTTGAACTTTTGTTTTTTGGAGAATGAGTGTGTCTCCACTCCATCGATAGTTGTTTCGATTCTGATATGAAATGACACACCCAAGTTTCATCACCTGTCACAATTTGGTTTAATAAGTTTTCTCCCTCATCACTGTACTGCGTGAGAAATGTCAGGGCACTACCAAGTCGCTTTGTTTTGTGAAGTTCAGTGAGCATTTTTGGAACCCATCGGGAACACAGTTTGTGATAATTCAAGTGGTCAGACACAATTTCGAACAAAACAGTACGTGAAATTTGTGGAAATGCCTCTGAAAGAGTTGTCATTGTGAAGCGTGTGCTCTCGTGAATTGCTTCATCAACTTTCCTTACCAAATCATCAGTGACAACAGAAGGCCGACCACTCCGAGCCTCGGTGTGGACATTTGTTCGACCTGCATTAAACATTCTTACCTACTTTCTCACCATTCCATCACTTATCGCGTATTCACTGTAAACTTCTGTCACTTGACGATAAATTTCGGCCGGTTTAACATTCCTCGCATTCAAAAATTTAGTCATGGCACGAATCTCAGTCAGCGGGAGAACTAATTGTCTTAAACATTTTGAATGTGCACAGCAAACTGAAAACACAACATAGAGCAACCAAAATGGCGACAATTGAAAGTCAGTGAAGAAGAAAGACTAGTGTGCATGCGCGGGACGCCTACCACAGCGCTGCGATGGCGCTATAATGAAACGGTACTTAGTTTCCGAATATGCTACGTACTTGAAACTGCAGGTGAATGATCGAGTTGAAATAGTTAAAAGTTGTGCTTTAATTGCCTAGTATTAAATCATACTGTTGAAAACTGCAAATCAAAAGTTCCGTGTTCTGTATGCGGGAAAAGACACCAAGTGATACTCCATTTTCCAGTAGAAAATAAATCATCGAAAGTGAATGAAAAAAATAAAAACGAAACAGCAAGTAGTTCTAGTGTACTCTCTCCCTTAGCGCCAGACTTTCTGGCTAACAGCGGTAATTAGTACCGTGCTTACAGCAACAAGTGTAAACAAATGAAAAGGTGTTGCTTTAAGCACCACAATCTGCTTTATTAATGATGGTATGGGCAGGGTTGCCACGCTACCGGGAGAACCGGAAAAAGTCAGGAAATTCGAAAATTGACCAAAAAATTCAGGGAAAAGTCAGGGAATTGAAATATTTTAGTCAAAATCTGGAAAAGTTAGGGAATTTTATACGGCGATCACCCCAAAAAACGCGAGTTTTGTGCCAACATTGGAAGCGATTCCTTTCTTGACGCACGTTAGCGTCATACGGGCAGCTGGCATAGAGCCAACTTTCGCAGCTCCAATCAGATTGTCTTTTAGAAAGGCAAAGCAAGTTTCCAGTAGTTTTAGTTTAGAATCGAGAAACGTGCATGTGCAGTGCATGTTGAACGACAGAAAATACGCATTCTTGTATAAAACAAAATCGGTTTAATCATAGTATACGGTACCATGGAGGTTAGAGTAGCCTCCATGTATTCTACTATTCTAACCTCCATGTACGGTACACACGGGATTTGGCGGCATTGTGAAGAACAGTAAACGGGTCATTTTGGTGTTGGCAGCAATTTTCAAAATCGGGCCTAGGCCGTAGCGTATAGTAGTGGGATTTTACCGCAAAATCTTTTAAACATTTTTTTTTCCTTTTTAATAAATGCCTTATTTGCATTTTACAGTAAAATAAAAAAAAATAGTAATCAGTCATCTAGGCTAACCATTTAATATAATTATATTCGCCAAAATATCGTTGATTATTGTAGTTCAGTTTTTAATTATTTTAATGTTTATTCATATCATTTAATGTTGCTTCTTCCCTCTAAATTTATTTATGCAAATAATACTTTCAAATTTCTTCTCTAGCATAGTCCTGAAGCTAATTCTAGCAGTATGATGACATAACATCACGAAATTTAATGCACATATTTTTTGCTTATGTATGCTGCTAAATAAATATAAAATACCTAAATTTATATAAAAAACTATCATTAAATAGATTTCTTTCTTTCGTTTACCAAAATATCTGCAAAAAAAGTTATTTTTTAATCCAGATTGGACAAAGTCTAATCTCAATCTTCAGTGATGAAAACAACTATTATAGTTAAAATAGTAATTCTTTGGAGATTATAAGTCATATGTAATCGGCGAATTTTTGTGTTTTCAAGTGGCCATAATTAATTTACCGCTTAGCACAGCCAAACTGCACTACGCGGATACACTGGAATTTTCTTAAAACACACCTGGAAAACCTGGAAAAGTCAGGGAATTTCATTCTCCTGTTTGAGTGGCAACCCTGTATGGGTAAACTACATCCAATCAAAACATTGCTTGATATTAGCAGTATTTCATCCTTTATAAGCAGAGAATGTGCGAGTAGATTCCAATTGAAGACAGATAAAGTAAACTTTGCAATTTCCGGATTAAATGTTTCCTTGTTTACAATTCAATCGAGAGTTTCGGCATGCATTAGCAATAAAGATAAAAGTTATGTGAGACATTTAGACCTATTAGTAGTACCAAAAATCATGCAAGATTTGATTCCTTCAAGGAAATTTGACATTAACATGCAAGAATTTAATAACATAAAATTAGCCGATGAGAATTTTAATTTTCCAGAATGTATAGAGATGCTTTTGGGAGCTGAGGTTTTCTTTGAGATATTAAAGTCTGAACAGATTCACTACACAAATTCGAGGCTTATTTTTCAAGACAGCGTATTTGGGTTTATTGTGTCAGGAAACATTACATGAGAAGAATAGAACCGAGTGCATTGCGGGTTAATGAAAACAACAGGTGACTTAAAACAAATGAGAATGTTGAAATAGCCATTCCAAAAAATAAAGAAACAGCAATATGGGAAGAACATTATATGCAAACTCATAAGCGGAATGAAGCAGGAAGAAACATCATCGTAACAATGCCGCTAAAGGAAGACCCTTGCTTAGGAAATTCAAAGGATTTGGCCCTTGAAAGGTTGAATTCCCTATGGAAAAGATTCGTGAAGGACCCTGAATACTTAAGTCTGTATCAGGATTTTTTAAAGGAGTATGAGGAGCTTGGGCATATGCCTGAGGTTAAGGAGAAAAGTGAGCCTAGGATAGTGTACTATATGCCACATCTTGGGATATATCGCCCACAAAAACCGACAACTAAATTGAGAACAGTGTTTAATGCATCGTGTTTAACATCAAATAGAATTTCGCTAAATTCTTTACAACATAATGGAGGGGTTATTCAAGATGATCTTTTTTCAGTCATGCTTAGATTTCAAAAGTACCCATTCACATTTATGGCAGATATCAGAAGAATGTATAGAATGATTAAAATTAACCCTGAACAGAGATGCCTGCAGCAAATCCTAAAAGAAAGTGATGCACCTGTGAAAATCTACGAGCTTAATACTTTGACCTATGGCACAGTTAGTGCTCTACTTAGCTATGAGTACGCTTAAGCAACTGTCGATTGATGAAGGTCCAAAATTTCCATTAACTGTGCCAGTCTTGCTTAAAAATTTTTATATGGATGATGTGCTTAGTGGAGCAGAATCTTTGAGTACAGCAAAGGAGCTTCAATCTCAGTTAACTGCAATACTAAAGAGTGCAGGAATGACACAACACAAGTGGTGCAGTAATCATGCTGAACTTGTGGAAGATAACCACATCTATCCTTTTCCTAATGAAGAAGAATCTACAACACTCGGAGTGTCCTGGAGTCTGAGAAGGACTGTTTCAGTTTCAGAGTGAAACTCAGTAATGACATAGTTGTTACCAAACGACAAATATTGTCCACAATCGCAAGATTGTTCAACCCAATTGGTTTACTAGGGCCAATCATAAATAAAGCCAAAATATTCCTCCAACGATTGTGGTGGTTAAAGCTGAATTGGGATGAACCACTGCCAAAAAAGGAAGCTCATGAATAGAAGAAATTCTCTACCGAATTGGAAGTTGAGAGGTTTATTCTTATTGCAGAAGTAGACCATATGGAACTTCGTGGATCTGAAGTAGCATATGAAGCAGCCATATATTGCAAGTCCCATTCGAGAGATGGAGACGTGAAAACAACGTTAGTGACTAGTAAATCCAGAGTCTTGCTTATGAAAGGAGTTACTATTCCGAGACTGGAGCTTTGTGCGGCAGCCTTACTTGCAAGGTTAATAGTTAGAGAAATATCTGCATTAGAGAATCTTGTGAACGATGTGTATCTGTGGAATAACTCTATGATTGTACTTTCATGGTTACAAAAGGAGCCTTACAAGGTGAAAACTTGCTGAAAATTGAGTGGCAACAATTCAAGAGTTGACTAATGGTTATCAGTGGCGTCATGTGTCATCAAATGAGAATCCGAGTGATCTTATATCCCAAGGTTTGGATCCAAATAAACTGTTAGAAAATGATATGTGGTGGAAAGGCTCACTGTTCCTGAGAAACAACGAGTATCCAAGTAAAGAGATGCAGGTGCAAGTCATTGTGAAGGACTTTGCAGAAGAATTAAAATCCTTAGTGACTCTAATATTTTTTCTTAGTGTGAAAGCTAACTCTTTCATTGAGGATTTCTTAAATCTAAGTAATAGTTGCACTAAAATTATTCATTTTTTTAAGTTTTATTTTAAGGTTTGTAAACAACAGCAAAGGAAAGGACAAGTTTCCGATCCTCTTCAGAGCACGGAATTAAGATTAACCGAACTTAAACTTATTAAGATGATTCAAAATATTGAGTTTAAAAAAGAAATCTCAAGCCTTCAAAAGAATGGTAAGATACCTCCAGATAGCAGGGTAAGAGGTAGTTTTCCATTTCTAAATCAATATGGAATTTTACGAGTTGGAGGCAGATTAGCTAATTGTGACTTGAATTTTGATAGAAAATTTCCACTACTCTTACCAAAGAATCATAAATTGACTAATCTAATTATTGTGATGTTTCATAAGAAATACATGCATACTGGTCCACAAGGCTTATTGTCTATTGTTGGGCAAGGGTTTTGGCCCTTAAATGGGTGTAACATTTGCAGAAAAATATTACATGAATGTGTCATATGTTTCAAAGCAAAACCAGTGCTCTGTCAACAACTTATGGGTCAACTCCCTAAAGAAAGAGTCAGCCCGAATTTTGCGTTCAATTGTGTTGGTGTTCATTTTTTTTTTTGGTCCGTATTTTATAAAATACTCACATCAGAGAAAAGATCGCCTTAGAAAGGTGTATGTGTACATTTTCGTTTGTTTTGTTACCAAAGCTTGCCATCTTGAGTTGGTAACAGACCTGTCTAGTCAAGCATTTATTGCAACCATAAAGCATTTTTTTAGCAGAAGAGACAAGTGTGCACACATATTTTCAGATAATGCAACTAATTTTGATGGTAGTAATGCAGAATTAAATAAATTGAATAGCCTAGTCAGCGAGCCAGATGACGAATTAGGCAATTATATATCGACTGAGAGTATTAATTGGTCTTTCATTCCTCTAGAGTTTGTAATCATGGAGTGCTTTGGGAGGCAAGTGTCAAATCTGTTAAGTTTCATTTGAAATGCATAGTAGGCAAGTTGAAATTAACCTATAAGGAGTTTCTTACAGTAATTGCTCAAATTGAGGGGATCTTTAATTCTCGGCCTTTGCATCCTTTATCATCTGAACCAGAGGACTTTGATATCTTGACACCAGGCCATTTCCTGATAGGCAGACCTATCACTGCTATTGCAGAATCTAATATTTTAGATGTTAATAATAGATTAAGGAGCTGGCAAAAATTGACTAAATCGGGCAAACAATATGGAAGTACTGAAGAAACAACTATTTGAGTGCAATGCAAGGAAGTACTAAATGGTTCTTTGAAAAAGAAAATATAAAAAATGGAACTATGGTAATTTTAAAGACTGATAATGTTCCTGTATGTAACTGGCCCCTTGGTAGAATCGTAGAGCTATTTTTAGGTAAAGACAATAAGATGAGAGTAGTTTCAGCAGAAACAGAAAGTGGTATTTTTAAGAGATCAATTAATAAAGTTTGTGTTTTACTTATGCCAAATTAAAACAAAAAAGTATGTTTGTAATTAATTATTATGTTTCTTTGGTAGTTATTGATGTTATTAATTGATGTTTACAATTATTTATCTGTATAATAATTGTAAAAATCAACAATTATCTGTATAAATAATATTGTGACATTGTGTAAAGTCTTTCATTGTAAGATTTATAATTTTGATCAATTACATCATGCCAAGGCGGGTGGTATGTATAGTCTCAATGCTTGCATCTGCGCACGCGTCTTCAGCTCTTGGAGTTTTGTTACTTGAGAAGGTGAGCTAAGACTCTCTGAGATAATTCATGGCTTCGTGTGGCCATGAGCTGTGTAAAATTAATGAGAGTAAAAGTATTAAATAAGTCCATGAGTAAATTCCACTGTGTGTGTAACACATCTCTTTCTCTGTTATACATGCATATCCATACCAAATTTCACTAAAATCTCTCCAATAGTCTTTCAAAAATTCCATCCCCCCAAGTCCTGCTATGCTGCCTCAACGTGGCGAGGGGGGTGTCAATAGGCGGAACAAGCAAAGTACATCAGGAGCCATAGCTCCTGGTAGGGCTACCCTAGGCATGAAGGTCGTTCCGATATGGCCAGCTAAAGCATAGCACATGAAGAACCTTCAGGGGATTACCGTCTTGGTGATCGGGTGTCACAATCCTGGGGCTCCAGTGATCTATCCTTTTTCCGTCTCCTCTCCTCTTAACTGTAACTTTTCCTCTTTTCCCTTCTCCCTTGTAGTTTTCCTCTTCCGAGGTTAGGGCTCGTTATGAGAGGCTGGAACAGTCTTTGTCTCCAGTTTTTCGAATGGTAAGAAAGCTGCCCACGTGTTTGCCATGCGTGGAAACCTGTGTCGCTGGAAAGGAGGGTCCTGGTAGTTGAGGGGCGAGGTACTGTCCCCAACACACTGCTTTGGCCTCTGCTTCAGTTAAATGGGAGGCACTTTTTTCTCCTCGCAGGTGTCAACCGGCTGGTCACTAGTCCTTAGTGTCAGTGGCTTGGGGACAAGCTCTCGGGAGTATCCGCTTTCGGGAAAGTCGACTGTGGGACTTCAGTCTGCGTATAGGTCCGGCTAGCCCTGGCGTAGGATCTGCGTCCCCTTGTTGGGCTCCATAGTGGGTGGGGAGGTCGGACCCGAATCTTTTCCATTTCATTAAGAATGCTATGATACCTTCCTGCTCCATCAATGTATCTGATACTCCGATTGCGACCAAAAGACTAAGAAACAACATAGAAAGCACTGTATCAGATGTATCTTGTCCATGTTTCTTAATTATTACCAGCTCTGAAGAATTGAAAAAAAAGGTCACCCTTTGTAATAAACAAATATCTTTTGTCTTCTGTAGGAGAACTGAAAAATATTTAGAGACTTCAGTCTGGAGACCTTTTGATAGAAACTGTGTCCGGAAAGCAATCTGAAAATCTTTTGAAACTAACCAAATTAGGACAAGCAAACATTGAAGTTAAGCCACATAATACTCTGAACTTGTCCCGAGGAGTAATCTCTGAAATAGACTTACTATCAGTAACTGAAGAGGAATTTGTTAAAGAGTTGGCAGATCAAAACGTGTGCAGTGCTCGTAGGATCAAAATACGGAAAAACGGTCAACTCATTCCCACTAAACATGTCATACTTACTTTCAAGTCTCCTAACTTGCCTAAAAAATTAAAGCTGGATACCTAAACTGTTCGGTCAGGGCGTATATACCAAATCCAATGCGTTGCTTCCAATGTCAGCGCTTTGGACATGGAAAGACCTCTTGTCACGGCAGCCTCACGTGTGCTTGATGTTCCATCGTAGGACATGCCAGTGAAGACTGCTCTGCTGTCCCCTTATGTATAAATTGTAAAGGTGAGCACCCAGCTTTTTCAAGATCATGTCCGAAATGGCAGACAGAAAAACAAATTCAAAACATTAAAGTTACACAAAAGATATCATTTGCAGAAGCTAAAAGACTCGTTCTCTCTAACCAGCCAAGATTTAATAAATCTTATGCATCCGCAACAAAATCATTCAGATCAATATCAACGCAAACTACAGTTACCGCACAGAAAAAAGAACTAGCAATGACAGTAGATCCTAAAAACCAAAAATCAGGGAAAAAACCTGATGTTGAAAGTAGTGTGCCGGTGACTACGTCCAAAGGAAAACAGGATGTCCAACAGAACAAACATAGAGATGATATCAAGGAGAAAAATAAGCAAAAACCTAGGACCCCCAGTCAAAGTTCTGTCGCAAGCATGAGTTCAGGATGCCTAGATGACTGAGATGAAATGGATGTTGAAGAAGGGTTATCCCTCCCGAAACACCTTCTGCCTCGAAAATCAAAGAAACAACACCGCCAAAACAAGCATCCATAATGGGTACATTTATTACATGGAATTGGCGGGGTTTCCGTCAAAACCTGGACAATATCAAGGATATAATCAACATCTACCAACCTGCCTGCTTTGCTCTTCAGAAGACCTTGTTAAAACCAAGCAGTCATGCTAAGATAAGGAGATACACCACAGTGAGAAGGGACAACCCATCTGGGGATCGTGCCTGTGGTGGTGAAGCCTAACCACGCTTCTCCCACAACCACTCGTACACTGCTCTCCCTTTGACAACCTTCTTTCAAACTGTGGCGATTCAGATTAATTTACGTTTTTCAATCTCAGTATGCACTATTTATTTACCCCCACATGAGCATGTAGATCAGCGAGAGGTAGATAGTATAACAGAGCAGCTCCCAGAACCTTTTCTGCTTTTAGGTGACTTCAATGCACATAATACGTTATGGAGAAGCAGGAACACTAATTCAAGGGGCTGGCAGATCGAACAATTAATGGAAGATCATTCTATTTGTCTGCTTAATAATGGAGAATACACTTACTTTCATCAGCCAACTGGAACATTTCATGCAATTGTTCTGGTCTTCTGTTCTCCATCTCTACTCCCCTTTTGCTCTTTCAGTGTAGGGGAGAATCTCTATGATAGTGACCATTTCCCAGTGATTGTAAATATTGCAGGAAAGTCGGTGATCTCAAGGCAACCCCGCTTACTTTATGATAAAGCTGATTGGGATCTTTTTGCCTCTTGTGCTGTGCTGACTGAAGAAATGGTCAACGATGTGGACATCAATGCAGCAGTAAAAATGATCTCTTATACTATTATACAAGCAGCTGAACTTTGTATTCCAAAGTCCTCGACAAAGTTCCCTAAACCCTGGTGGAACAGAGATTGCCATAAAACTACGAGAGAGCAAAAGAAAGCCTGGCGTATCTTTCGCTAATACCCAACACTGGCAAATCTTCTGGCCTTTAAAAAAGCTAAGACGAATGCTAGGAAAGTGAGGCGGCAAAGTCAGAGAAAATCATGGGCAGCCTACGTGGCTACTATTATCTCCTCAATGTCTAGTAAACAGGTTTGGAAAGAGTCCGCAAAGCCTCTGGACTTTACAATGATTATTCCCTCTCTGTTCTAGAAAAAGATGGAAAGTTGATAAGAAATTGATAAAAAGGAAAAA
Organism: Stegodyphus mimosarum; assembly: GCA_000611955.2. Lineage (NCBI taxonomy): Eukaryota > Metazoa > Arthropoda > Arachnida > Araneae > Eresidae > Stegodyphus > Stegodyphus mimosarum. The sequence continues at coordinate 17,650 of KL813604.1, read as the reverse complement.
GAGAAGAAATAGCTGATGCTTTAGGTGATACTTTCGCTGCCGTATCTGGCAGTAGCATTTACTCAAAAGAGTTTCTGTCTACGAAGATGCACTTGGAAAGGACTCAAATCAACTTTTCCCATCCTAATGCAGAATCTTGCAATAAAGATCTCACCATGTTTGAACTAAGAAGAATATCTCGCACTGATAAGACCTGCCCTGGCCTTGATGGCATAAGCTATTGGATGATAAAGCATCTGTCCTATGAATCTCTAGTGGTCCTTCTCGCTCTGTATAATAAGATATGGAAGGAACAAATTTTTCCTACTGCCTGGTGCAGGGCTTTTGCAATCCCTATAGCAGCAAAGATCCGAAAAATCCTTTAAATTACTGCCCCATTGCCCTCACTAGCTGCTTTTGTAAATCACCATCTCACCTACTATCTGGAGACTAATCATTGTCTATCGCCCTACCAAAGTGGTTTCCGTAAGGGAAGATCTTCACTTGACAACGTCTTGTTTTTAGAAACCGCAGTACGTAATGCATTTGTGAAAAGAAATCATGTGGTTTCAATCTTTTTTGACATGGAGAAAGCGTACGATAGAACTTGGTGTCATGGAACTCTTCATGACCTCCACAGCACTGGGTTGAGAGGTAATTTACCAATCTTTATTCAAAACTTTCTGAAACACCGCACTTTCCAGGTTAAGACTGGCCCGGTGCTTTCTCAAGCCTTTATACAACAAGGTGTACCCCAAGGTTCAGTGCTCAGTGTTACTCTTTTCAGCATAAAAATTAATTCCATTTTAAAAGAACTTCCTTCCACAGTGCATGATTCCCTATATGTTGATGATCTGATTATCGATCTATTGTCACAGTCAAGATATGAGATACATTGAGAGACAACTACGAATTGCTCTTAACAGAATCATAAAGTGGTCCAACAACAATGAGTTTAAATTTTCTAGCCAGAAGACCGTCTGCGTGCACTTCTGCCGCAAAAGAAATCTACATCCTGATCCAGAGCTGCATCTTGACTGCTCTTCGATCCACGTTGAGCCAGAAGCAAAATTCCTGGGTGTTATCTTTGACAGAAAGCTCACTTTCCTTCCATACATCTTAAATCTAAAGAAAAAATGTGCTGAAGCTCTAAACATTCTGAAAGTCTTGGACAATAAATACTTCATGGGCAGCAGAATGTTGTTCTATGCTCCACATTTACAGAGCTTTAATCTGTTTCAAACTTGACTATGGCTGTGTTATCTGTGGATCAGCAAGACCTTCTGCGCTACTGAAATTAGATCCAGTTCACCACCAAGTGCTACGGATTTGCTGCGGAGCCTTCAGAACATCTCCAGTGCAAAGTTTATATGTCATCTGTTTTGAACCATCTCTGGAATTCAGACACAAGCAGTTGTCCATAGATCTTCACTATAAAATAATGTTGCATGCTGAACATCCTGTACGATTCGTGAGATCTGATCAGTACTGGCGTATGCACGTCCATCATGTATCCCTCCTTTTGATCTTCGCATTCACTCACTCATTGAAGAATTCAACCTAAAAGATCTGATTCCCAAAAGTTTTAACTTTTTCGGTATTGCTCCCTGGCAAGAAGTGAATATTCATCTACTCAACATTTTTGGAGAACTTAAGAAGAGCAGTACCAATGATGTCCAATACCAACAAATTTTCCTGGAGCATAGAAGCAGTTAATCTAACTATAAAGCTATTTTCACTGATGGCTGAAAGAATCACGATCATTGTGGGACAGCTTTTGTTTGTGATAAAGTAATCAAGAGTAGAAAACTTCATAAGGCTGCATCTGTCTTTACTGCAGAAACATTTGTCATTTTGAACTCTTTAATCTTTATCTCTAAGCAGAGCAGCAGAAAATTCATCATCTACTCTGACTCTCTGAGTGCTCTTGAATCAATTAATACAAACACTGGCCACCCTATGGTCTTGGAAGTTTTAAAGGCTCACCTCCATTTGAGAAATGCAAGATATACTGTAGTGTACTGCTGGGTGCCTGGACATGCTGGCATCAAAGGCAATGAACTCGCTGATATCGCTGCAAAATCTGCTAATACTACCTTTGATAATGATGTCCCTTTTACAGACATACAGAAGTACATTAGAACAAAGATCTTGTCTAGGTGGCAAGAACTTTGGTAATGCCAGACTCTGAACAAATTAAGGCAGGTAAAACCCAATCTGGAGTATTGGGAATCGAAAGGAGGATGTACTGTTGACTCGCCTACGAATTGGTCACTGCAGACTGACACATCAGTATCTCTTGAAAGGAGATAATGAGCCTATCTGTGGCATTTGCAACGTTCCTACTTCAGTGAATCACATCTTAACCTGCTGTCCTGCTTTTAGTCAGAAACGTGAATTACGTTTTAACTCTACGAATTTTAACAGATCTTATTGGAAGAAACCCTCACATCAGCCTTATAAGTTTTTTAAAAGACATCTCCTTTTACAATATGATTTGAAATTTTTCCCTTTTAACGTACTCCACCTGTTGCTAGAGCTTTTTTCAAAGTCATTTCTGCGTGCCTTCATCAGCATTCCAGGTTCATTTCAACAATTAATCTGATACAATGTGTTTGTACTTTTGGACTTTATTCGCCATTTGTCTGGCACATAATAACCTTCAAGGTTTTGTGCCATTAAAAAAACCAACCAACCAAAAATTCCATATAATATGCAAATTCTCTTAATTTTGGATGGGAGTGTGTTAACAATTTATTTGTATATTTAATTAAATTGCCCACTTGTATTTTGATAGTAGTCAGTGCAAAAGATTAATAGTTGTTGCTCAATTTTTTTTGTAATATAGCAATTTATTTTTAACAGATGATTTAAAAAAAAGTACTTTTTTTTCCCAGACTAGCCACTTGCATGGTTAATAGCTTAAAATGGTTATTATACACATACATTAATATAACTATATAATGATTTAAATAATATATAATTAATATTTAATAATAATATTTATTTATATATAATGATTTAATTTATTTCTACTAGAATAAGCTTATGAATCCAGATAGTAATTAATAATAATACAGATAAAAACTGCATTTATTGTTTTTAAATCACTTAGTTTGTTATTCAGTAACAGACTAAATTTAAAGAAAAAAATTATGCTCTGCTTAATGGCATACACTGGCATGAGGAAGATAAAAATATTTTATCTTGAGTAGTGGCAACATTTTTCTGTTAAACTAATAGTTTTCTAGTTAAATTTGATGCTTTACCTCGTAAAATATGCTATGCTTTACCTGGAGGCAAAACATCATTTCATTTAAAGTACTGAATTTTCTGGTTAAATTTGAAACCTATATTTCTTATGCTTTGCAGAGTGGCAACACAATGCTTTTAAGTTATGTCATTAAATTTGCTTAAAATATGATTAATTAAACATATTAATAATTTTTTGTAACTTACTGCAGAATTTTGTTTAATAGATGATGAGCCTTAATCTTTTTTTTATATGCAAGTGAATGCATATCTGTCTGGAATGTTGGGGGAAATGCTGAAACATGAAAAATCCTGATAATTCTGATAAAAAAATGGAATTCATATTAAAAAAGCAAAATGAATCTGAAAATTTTATTCTAAAATTACAGAAACAATCATCTTATTTGTTACTAACTTGAAAATCAAAAGCATATCTTAAAAGGAATGTAACATTTCTAGAAAAGAAACATTTCAGATATAAAAGCTAACATATTTCATAGGACTTGGACATGAAAATGAAACATCTGATCTGATTATGAAATCCCGCTGAATGCGAAATTTGCAGGAATAATGGCTAATCATTCTGGCAGAGGTTTAACCAAAAAGATAGTTCTTTGTTTAGTTAGATAATAAAGAGATACAAATGATGAACATAGTAAATGAGAGACTTAAATCGCTTATCGTAATATTTCATATTATGAGTACAATGTCATTTTTTATCCATTTTCAAAGGATTTTTTATCTGCCCCCCTTTCAGAAGAGAAAAAATATTTTTAAATATTCCTATTAGTTGAATGCCACATAATCAGACTTTTACTATTATTTGATTTAATGTGATATGTATACATATGTCATATCTGTAGTTGTTTTGAAACATGATTTTATACAGGCTTTCTTAAAAACTATTGTTTTTTTGTTGCATAAAATGTTGCATTTTTGATTTTATCTTTCATTTCAGTTGATGATCTCATCTAAGAAATGTGAGTTTCCATATCTTTTGGATTCATGAACTGTATCCTAATCACTTATTTTAAAGTGAAACTGTATAGCACTAAAGTTATTAGGTTTCAGAGTATGTATTATGTTTCTGATAATTTATAATTAAAATTTTTAATTTATCTGTAGAGTCTTTTAGTGAGTTCCTTAAATTCTACTTGCACTAATAAAAAATTTATCATTTTTTGTTATCAAAATTTGAAGAAACTTCGTGCTTTTGAAATTTTTAGACAATTTTTCTCCCTATACTGAAGAAATTATAAACATACATATATACAAAAGTTCATTTCTACTAAAAACTAGAAATACAGTTTTGATGTTCAAAATGAAATTTTCTCATGTGCATTTATTATAATTAATAGCTCTATAAAGATTATGAACTAAAATGCTTTTCATTTGTAAAAGGGAATAAATAAATGCTTTCCTTTCACATTAAGAAATAAAATGTGAATAGTCTTTAAACTAGGGGTTAACAATGCAGTGCCCACTGTTGAGATATCTCGACTGTATATTTTGGATAGTTGGGTGATGAACACTCATAATTTTAATAGAAATTCTTATTTTATCTTCACAGTTTTAACAGTTGTATGAATTCTACAATTAAACTCTTGGTAAATACTGAATCTTAATGACATTTGGATAACACTACGTTGACTAGATGTGTCAATTTTTAACTGCTAGAAGCATCTGATTCTGCATAGAATGAAATATTTTTTATCCTCATATTACTCTGTCCAACCAAGGTGTGCTATGCTTTACATCTGTACATGTGCTGCTACGCTTTACACAATCTGTTTGTACATAAATTTATGATTTCATGAATTTGTACTTCAAGTTGCAAGCAGAATATCTGCCATGGAAAAGAAATAATACAAAACATTATTTTAATGTTGTGTAGAGGAGCAATTTTATTAAAGAAGAAAGTGTATACTTATTATGCAATTCATCTGCAACGATACTTAAAAATGTAACAAACCCCTATATTTGTGTAATATGCTGCTTTAAAGAAGGCTGCTGACCCTACTTTTAAACTTTTTATGCAATGAAAAATAACTGTGCAATAATAAATATAAACACAGGCTAACAAGAGACAAGCATCAGATTTAAATGATAAAGCTCGTACGCTAATATTTTTCAATATTTAATAGAAAAAAATCTTAGAAACCTAATATTTTGATAAAACACTTTTGTTAAAATTAAGCAAAACATTCCGCTTATTTTGGTGTAGATTTTCAATAAAACTATAGATTTCGATGACAGTCAAACAGGCCCATCTCTTTTTTGGGAGCAAAAAGTAATCTGGAAAAGGAAATGAAAGATGACCATATTTTTATCAAAACAACATGAACGTAGCGCCATTTGTCGATAAAAATAGTAATGAAAAAAATAAGTAAAATAAAATAATTAAATTCTAAAAATTCTAAAAATTAATTTAAACATTAGAATTTTAGAAATGATTGGATTGGGATTAATGTCATTAACTAAAGGTAATACATTTTTGTGAATGTAAAAAAGGTTTAAGGAAATCCAATTCATCATGTGAAAAAGGCCTATGGATAATTATTATTTGGACCAGAATGTTCTTGAAGGCAGCCCAAAAGTTATAAAAATCCTGCCTGCACACAAAGTAGCAGTCAGTGTCTCACAGTTTATTGGGCTGATCGTGAGTTAGTGCTTCGTCGAGTTTTTTCTTGAGTGTATTGAGCTCTGAGAAAGACAAACCGAGTCAGGAGCTGTACAGTCTGTCTATCATAAGAACAGCTCTCGCTAGTTTGTCTTCAGCTATCTTTTGCCGTAGAAACGAGCCCTGACCCATTTTTCGTAGGGGTGTCTTGAAGATTTACTTATCAGTTTGCCACCTTGGCACATTTAAAGATAAATTGGCAATCTTTACTTTTTATTTTAGTTTCAAAATGCTCGTTGACCTTTTGTTGTCGATGAAAATTCAGTGGCGTAGGTAAACATTTTGCAGCCAAGAAATGATCTTTGATTTTGCCGCGTAAGGTAGTCACTGAATTTGCCGTCCTCTAGATGTACAATGAGTAAAAGTATATCAAAATAACTCGTAGGGAAATAAATTTAAAAATCTGTACCATTTTTTTTAAACAAAAATTTTAAATCTTATATTTAAAAAAATCATGCTGCTATTTTGCTTCTTTTTTTGTTTATTTGTTTGCTTGCAAAATCATAGATGGCATCTTAGAGGTCTACTTGATTGCTCCATTTTCTGTAATATAGTATAGACAAACTTCATAAATGTAAAATAAATTAAATTTTTATAGTTCTTCCCTCTAGCTAATCTACTGCAAACATTAAAAGCAATTTCTTCAGTCTTTGAATGACATTCTGCTATTTTTTTATTTCATAATTTTCTGTTAATTTACTGCTTGGGCTTTAATAATGACATTCTGTTATTTTTCTTTATTACATAATTTTCTCTTAATTGATTGCTTTTGCTTTAATAATGACTAAAAATTTCATCATTAAATGGATATGGAATTATCTGAAAGTAAAAGTGTTTATTTACATACCTATGCCCTCAATAAATACTTGTTGCAAACATTTCTTCTTTTCCCAACCTTCAGACTAAACCGAAAGCTGGTCAGTTTAATGGCAAAAGGCAGTGGCGAAGTTGAATTAAAATCAAAACTGCTTTTACCTTAATTACCAGTGGTTTGGTTTGGTTTATATGATTACAGAAAGCCTCCAGGGTTATATGCTTAAGAGGAGGGATGCCTTCGTGGCAGACTTCCTAAGGGAAACTGGCTGGTATACACATTACACATGGGGAAAACTACGAAAACGTCCATGCAGCCAGCCCGTTCGCGGGATTCAAACCTCCAAACTACCAGGGTTCAGCGCCTTTGCCGCTCAGCCGCTGGTGGGCCTCTTAATTACCAGAGCCCATTTATGTATTATGCTGATTTTTAAAGTTACTGTAATAGCAAGTAACAATAAAATATTAAAATAAGAACAAAGTTAAAAAATGAATGAATGAAAATGAATAGTCTCTTAAATTATTCAGTTACCTATTTTATATTTAAAACTATACGAAATTTATATAGTTATACAAAATTATTATTTGGATTTTATAACTGCAGTGAGTTTTGTTGCATTAACATATTTTTGTATTAATATTTTCATAATAAAATGACGCTTTTTTAATTTTCATTAAAGATTAAAATTCATATTTACTCAAAATATGCCATGGCTTGTGAGTCTTCAAGAACACAAAATGGGAAATGAAACAACCATACAGTGTTCTTTATTATCCACAAGGGAAGTTTCGCCTCTGCCAAAGGCTCATTGTTGCCCACTTTTGGTAGTCTTTCATTTATATTGTGGCAAAGAAAATACTGTAGAAGTAACCTCATAACATGAGAAGGCTATCAGATAAAGAAGAAAAATGGTTTCCTGAAGAACTTTCAGTGAGTCCATGGCTCGTATTCACATTAGACATGCGATAAACCACGAAAAATCCCATGCAGCCTGCCCGTTCGCCAAAACTGGAGCCAACTGGAACCGTTCGCCAAACTACTAGCATTCTGCCTTACTTTGTGAAAAATCTTATAAACTCTGGCCAAAATAATTTGACATTTAAGATGTTCATAAAGGTATAACATCTGAAAAGTCGCCTGAATCATTGTCACAAGATTCCGTTTCGTTTGAATCGGGAATTGCTGCTGCCAGTTTGAATTATTAATTCATCTACTATTTCTTCTAGAAGTTCGTCCTTGTCCCAATAAGAATTTTCAAGATTTTCTACGTGGTTGCACTGCGCCTGCTATTCTTGAGAAGTGACTTCATCCAAAGCTTTTTGTGTTAATTTTTCCAAATTTTCCAAACTTAAGTCCCCAGTCACATTCCTTTCCCTGATCAGTCTTTTAACTGATGACCAAACATATTCAATTGCGTTTAGATCACAGTGGTAAGGAGGGAGACGGACAACATGATGCCCATTTTCTTTTATAATGTTGTCAATTTTATAGATTGCTGTTGAGAATCGAGCATTTAAAATTAATATTATAATTTAAAATTAATATAATTCAAATACTTCAAAAATTCAGTGTTCCACGCACGCACAAAGCACATTGATCAAAGGTACAAGTTTGTGCAAGATGAGTTCTAGAAGGCACATTTTCAATTAGGTTATGTCAGAAGTGATGAGCAACAAGCAGACATTCTGACGAAGGCGCTTCCAGCACCTCGGTTTCATTTTCAAAAGAAGTTGATTGGTGTAAAAACAGTCAATAAGTAATGGTTAACCTATATGAACAATGACAATTTTCATGCTCGAATGAGGCTGTTGAGAATCTTGCATTTAAAATTAATATTATTTGCAGCTCAGTGGCATCATTGTTTTGTTGTATTATTATGTTTTATGCATCTGGCATCACTTTTTTTTTAATCATTCTAAAGTTGCTATGTAAGCAATAAGACGTATGTTAAGCTTCTCTGCATTTTTGCTTATTAAAGTCCGAAATTCATTTAGCCATCACTCTGTTTCGTTAATTTTATAACAGGTTATGGGCTTTAGCAACGTTTAACTGCGCAAGCAAAGTAACGATGGCTATTTTGACGTATTTGAATCACGGATTTTGACTTTCGTTTTTGATTTCAACACTTCCAGCTGAACAGTGTATAGGTAGACTTGGAAGGGAGCCACTTCTGCTTCTGCGAAGTTTTCCTTCTTAACAGTACATATTCTTTGGCTACAGTGTATCGATAGCTTTTTCTTTTTTGCTGCATATTTCCTGGTTAATGATGACGTAATATGGAAGCTAAAAATTTTGCTCAGTGTACGGAAGGTTTATTCCAACTGGACTGACTGGAAATTTGAAATAAACTCTTTATTTGTGCTCAACGATTGTGCGGGCATCTTTGATAATTCCCTTGTCGAGCCAAAAGCACCGGCAGAAGACGCGAATGAAAAGACGATACGCGAGTACAACAAAGCTGCAAAAGTGTATGCGAAAGCTGCTGTGATCATTCGAACAAATGTATCACCGAATGTCTTAAATTTGATCCGTATGCATGGTAATTCTGCACTAGCGATATGGAATGAGTTGTTAAGTAATTTTGAGAAGGTGTCAAGCGTAAAATTGGACACTCTTCTGCAACAGCTTTTCACCTTTCGGATCGAGAAAGACGAAAGTGTAATGCAATCACTTGCACGTTTACGTACACTGTGGGTGGATCTTCAACGTGAGCAAGAGTTGAGTGGCGAAGGAAAGTTGCCGCAGAACTTGCTAACACCGCGAATCTTATCTATTCTTCCTGATGACGAAAATCTCGAGTTCAAATCACAGTGGGATTCAATGCCAAAGACTGAGTCACCAGAAAAACTTATCGAACAGATCAACATGCGGCTGCGAAGAAAAAATCAAGAGCTTAGAAACGAAAGTACGATAACATTCGTCGCAAATGCTAATTATAACGCAAAACATAGTGGAAAGAAATGGAAAATGGGTGGTAAAAAACCTCAGATGGTCAGCCAACCTCAATCCTTGACAACAAATAATGTCAAAACGATGAACGAACCTAGTAAGACGGTGATGGTGTAAAAGGTTTCAATGGCATCTGTTTTCGTTGTAATAAACCCCGGCACATTGGTAAATTTTGCCCATTTTTCCCTGACATGCCGACTACGACGAGTGGCAAAGCAGAAACCTTCTTTGCACATACTCAATGCAGTGCGTTTGCTTGTCAAGAAGATGATTTTGGCCGAACTGTGTAGCTTAAAAACGACGGAGCTACAGCACACATTACAAATTCAACCGAGTATTTCAAGACGTACCGTCACTTTAACAAACCAGCAGAAATCACAGTCGGTAACAAACAGACAGTACCAGCATATGGCTGCGGGGACATTGACATGTGTGCGACGGTTGGAAACGTACAAAAATCTATTGAGCTCACTGATGTACTGTACCCACCAGAAATTGGTAAAAATTTGTTATCAGCTTCAAAGGCAATGAAGCGAGGAATCTCGAACTTTGGTGATTCAGACGATATGATTTGTCGTTTCTTTCGCAAGGAAACCCCAGATAATATACTTTTGGAGGCCCCATGTTCATCAAATGGACTTTTTGAACTACGTGCAAAACCAGTCAAACCACAAGGAGGTTCTGCTACTGCAGCCTACTTTGTTGACAACGAAATGACAACGCCTTTGCCTGAAACGGCAATGACGACGACGACAAAATTGCCGTTATCACTTTGGCATCGACGACTTGCGCATCAAGGAATGCAGTACGTGAAACAGTACCTGCGCCAAAATGGTGTAGATTTCATTGACGACGGACTATTTTGTGAGCCATGTGCGTATGGTAAACAAAGTCGACGAACCTTTAAGCCGAAACGATTCAAAACAAAAAAGTCTGGTGAGATAATACATGCAGACTTACTCGAATCGCCAGTCTTATCAAGAGGAGGAAAGAAGTACATGTTAGTGATTAGGACGATTACTCTAAGTTTCGACATGTAGAATTTCTGAGACATAAAGACGAGGCTGTGGATAAAATCAAGCAGTTTCTTGTTCGAACCAACAAAGATAGTATAAATGTAAAGGAACTGGTTACAGACGGTGGTCGTGAGTTTGACAATGATAAATTGGTGAAACTGACTGATGATGCAGGCATAGCTGCGAATCACTATGCCATATACACCAGAACAAAACGGATTGGTTGAAAGAGAGAATCGTAATAATGAATGCAGTTCGCACTATGATTAAGGATTCAGGCCTACCACAGTTCCTATGGGCAGAAGCAGTATCTGCAGCTGTTTACTTTCTCGAACCGGACCAAGTAAGACCCCGGGAAAATCTTCGTTTGAGGAATGGTTTGGACGCAAGCAGGCAATCAATAGAATTCGAGCTTTTGGATCAGCAGCATTTGTACATGTACCAAATGTCAACTGAGGTAAATTAGATGACAAGGCTATTAAAGGACTATTTAGTTGGTTATTGTGATGACAATGGATATTGCATTTTCATACCATCAAGGAATGATACGATAAAAAGTGCCAATGTAGTGTTCAATGAAAAGCAAATCGGCCCTGCTTCCCAACCTTCAGAAATAGCATCTAATACCGGTCTATCAAGCGGTATGAAATTTATTTTGGAGAATACACATGATGATGCAGACACACAGGGAACTAGTGATCTGTGCAATGATGACGAGCCAACACAGATGACCGCACGTACACTGCGAGATCGTTCAACTATCCAACGGCCTGTCAAATTTAACGACTACGATGTGTACAACAGCATTTTGAAGTTGGAGGAGCCTAAAACATATGACGAAGCAACGAAGTCTCCTGAATACGCCGACTGGAAACGAGCCATGGACGAAGAAATGGCTTCGCATGCCAAACATGGAACATGGCAACTTGTTGAGCCACCTAACGGACGTAAAATCCTCGACAATCGCTGGGTTTACAGACTGAAGACAAATCCCGATGGCTCAGTCGAGAGATTCAAGGCCTGTTTAGTAACAAAAGGGTACACGCAGACAGCGAATATCGACTACGAAGACACATTTAGCCCGGTCTGTCTCTATGACACCATTCGAGCTCTAATTGCAACGGCAGCCAAGGAGAATCTTAAGTTATATCAAATTGACGTGGAGACAGCATTCCTTTACGGTGACCTAACTGAAGAGATCTACATGCATCAACCCGAAGGCTATGATGACGGAAGTAAACGCGTATGCAAAATGCTGCGACCTTTATACGGATTGAAACAAGCTGGACGATGTTGGAATGCCAAGTTTACTGACGTGCTAAATGCATTCCTTTACGGTGACCTAACTGAAGAGATCTACATGCATCAACCCGAAGGCTATGATGACAGAAGTAAACGCGTATGCAAAATGCTCCGACCTTTATACGGATTGAAACAAGCTGGACGATGTTGGATACCAAGTTTACTGACGTGCTAAAGAAACATGGCATGATCCAAAGTAAATCCGACAACTGCCTGTTCATACGAAATGAATGTGGGCATAAGATGCTGATGGCGATTTACGTTGATGATGGCATTGTCGCTGTTCAAGACAAAGCAGCATTCTTAACATTTATGGACGATGCTAAGACATCACATATCCCAGTAAAGAAGTCGAGTCTCAAGGTCGACTATGGTCAACCAAATGACGACGGCATGATCAAGATCAAGGAGGCAAAGCCACTCAGCAGTGAAATTCCATACCGATCAGTAGTTGGCAGTCTACTGTACTTAGCGATGGGTACTCGACAAGATTGCTTACGCAGTGAGTTTGGTGTCTCGAAAGCTGAACAATCCTACAGAGAGTGATTGGGAAATCGTACAGACAATATTAAGATACCTTCGCAATACTATCGGACACGGCATTGTGTACAGTAATGAAGATGATAGAAGTTTGATGTTGTTTAGTGACGCAGATAACAACAGCTGTACAGAAACACGCAGGTCTCGAACAGGTGTTATTTCTTTCTACGGTGGAGATGCAATTACGTGGCGAAGCAAGCTACAGGAGGCCATATCCAATTCAACGACAGAGGCAAGGTTCATGGCAGCAGCTGATGCCACGAAAGACCTGATATGGTTGAAGAGCTTGTTCAGTGAGATAGCTAATAATGTCTCATTGCCTATCCTACAAATTGATAATCAGAGTACTATCAAATACATCAAAAATCCAGTGTTCCACGCACGCACTAAGCACACTGATCAAAAGTACAAGTTTGTGCAAGATGAGTTCTCGAAGGGACATTTTCAATTAGGCTATGTCAGAAGTGATGAGCAACGAGCAGACATTCTGACGAAGGCGCTTCCAGCACCTCGGTTTCATTTTCAAAAGAAGTTGATTGGTGTAAAAACAGTCAATAAGTAATGGTTAACCTATATGAACAATGACAATTTTCATGCTCGAATGAGGCTGTTGAGAATCGAGCATTTAAAATTAATATTATGTGCAGCTCAGTGGCATCATTGTTTTGTTGTATTATTATGTTTTATGCATCTGGCATCACTTTTTTTAGTCATTCTAAATTTGCTATGTAAGCAACAAGACGTATGTTAAGCTTCTCTGCATTTTTGCTTATTAAAGTCCGAAATTCATTTAGCCATCACTCTGTTTCGTTAATTTTATGACAAGTACTTTTGTAGGAGACTGAATTTTATTAAGTTAAACAGTTTTGCATTTTGGGATCGCGGCATATCGTCTTCCTCATCAGTCAATTTACCGTTGTTTGCTTTATAGCATATTTCGTGGGTCCGTAATTTCAATTAGGTGGTCAACCACCGCAGAATTAAGCAATCGCCATTCTTCTTGTAGAGCAGTTTCCAGCTCAATAAGAGTGGCTGGAGGTGGGAAACATGAAGATACAACACGGCCGAGAGCACCCAAAGATTTTCAATGAGATTAAGGGCGCGCGAATATGCTGGCCACGCCTTATGCGCAATCCCTTCACTCTCCAGGTATAGTGCACTAGAAGATATAGTGGGATTATCGCTCCATAGACCCCATGTTAAAACAGGGTAATCCGTTTTTGTACAAATAATAGAGGGCGCTGTTAGCGCATGTGCCCCATCGAAATCAGGTAGACGTTTGTTTCCTATCGCTGACATGTGCCAGTTTCCTCTTGAAATCTAAGCAATTCTGGACTACATTTTTTTGCTTTGAGCTGCTAAAATTTAATTTACGATATGTCATCAAAACTTTCTCGAAAGTGTTTTGTACCTGGCTGTATATCTGGGCACCGAAATGCTACAAAAGTGTCATTGTTTAAAGTTCCTAAAGATGAAAAACTTCGTCGAGAATGGGCGAAAAGAATTTCCAGAGGAGATAAAGAACTATCGATCCAACATAGTGTTTGTGAACTGCATTTTGAACAGCATTTCATAGATAAATTTTATAATCATGTTGTTAATGGTGAGGACATAAAAATTCCAAGAGGCAAACCATTGCTTAAACCTGAAGCAATACCCAGCATATTTCCTAAAGCTCCCAAGTATTTCAATAAACCACTACCCAAGAAAAGGAAAGACAGAAGTAATGTAACAACTGAGGCAAAAACAATGTGTGTGAATAAAGAAAATCATGATGCTTCAGAAATCTCTGTTTCAAGAACCATGAGAATAAGTGATGTAGAGACTGTTCAGTTACCTTCTCCATTTTGGTCAAAATTACGGATAAAAAACTGTCCTCAATCATTAGTGTTCGTTAATTTGATTTTTGATAAAAATTTGGAGTATCCATTGGTCAGAAAATTAATCAGCGTTATTGAAAAAAATAATAAACTAACTGCAGATGTTTTTATGTGTGGGCAAAAAACACAGTCTGTTACTTTTAATGCTGTAAGTGAATTAATAATTTTGCTTAATAATGTTGAATCAATACCTCTCTGCTATGGAGCTGGAAGCATTTTAGAATATAATCAATATTATCTTAAATATGTAAACATTATGCATGATCAAATATATAGTAAAAAATGTACAGTTAAGATTAATGAGTCTGCAACATGTGTACATTGTAAATATGTAAATAGATTGATGAAAAGAAAAACTTGTAAAAATATATATTTGAAATCAAAATTGGGTAGTAATAGAAAAAACAAATTGATTTGTTGTTTAAGAAAAAAAATTACAGAGTTATCCTTAAAATTGAAGGAACAAAAAACAAATGAAATGTGCAGTTCTGTTGTTGCTTCAAACCCAAAGCAATTGCTTGCAATAAATGCTTATAATGATGCCGCTAAACGTAAAAGTAATCAAGGTATGATTTATGATGCGAAATGGCTGATTGAATGCATAATAATGAGAATGAAAGGACCCAAACTTTATGAACATATCCGCGAAAATAAAATTCTGATTGTGCCTGGAAAGAATTGCCTTCTGAGATATATTAAAAATTACCGCAGTGGATTTGGTTTCTGTGATTCTGTTTTTCAGGCAATCAAACTGAAAACTCAAACTATGGAACCCTATTTTCTCCATGGTGGTATACTGATAGATGAAATGAAGTTGTCTGAAAACTTGCATGTGGGTTCAAATGGTCAGATTGAAGGATTTGTGGACTTGGGAAACTTTCAAGATGGCAAAAAACAAAGTAACCATGGATTAATATTCCTATTTCAACCATTTGTTGGTGACTGGAAGCAGATTATTGCAGTTTTTGCCACATGTAACAATGTTAAAGGGACCTTGCTTTGTGATTTGATCATAGAAGCAACAATATTGCTAGAAAATGCAGGTCTCTATGTAGATTATATAACTTGTGATGGTGCGGCATGGAATAAAGTAATGTGGAAGAAATTTGGTATTGGTATTCGGTCAGATAATACAGTTGAATATCAGATGAATCATCCATGTGATGAAACACGCAAATTAAATTTTATATCTGACTTTCCACATTTAATAAAATGTATGCGAAATGCCTTTTTGAAACATGGATTTTACACACCATATGGAGAAGTGCGACCAGAGCATATAATTTGTGCATGGAAGAAAGATTGTGATGCCATTACTTTAAAAGCAATGCCACATATTAATAGAAGGCATCTTTTTCCAAATAACTTTGAAAAGATGCGAGTGGATTTAGCATTTCATTTGTTTGGAAATGAGGTTATCAATGGCCTTAATTTTTTCCGTAATGAAATAGAAGAGTTGTACGAGAACTTGGAAAGTACAGTGCAATTTGTGAAACAGATAAATTCAATAATTCATATAATGACATCTAGGTATGCTGCAGAAGCTTTATTTTTAAATTCAGAAAAACATACAGCATTATTACAATTTTTATCATTTCTGGATGAATGGGAAGAGCTCACTAAAAAAAAAAATATGAAACTTGGCTTCATTAGTCAGTCAACTGCTGAAGGTTTACGTGTTACATTAAAATCAACATTGTTTCTACTTCATTATGTGACAGAAGAATTAAATTTTAAATATATATTAACTTCAAGATTAAGTCAAGATGCCTTAGAAAATTTATTTGGTATCATAAGACAGTCTAAAGGCTTTAATGATCATCCAACACCAAGTGAATTTTTGAACATTGTTGAAACACTGCGTTTTTACAATCTTGCCAAATCACCAAAGCATGGAAATGTACCAGAAGAAGTCATAACTGCACTTCTTGTGCCTTCCACTGATAAAATGCATGCTGTAAAAAATAGTCAACATATTGAGTGTATAATTGACCAATTGATTGAAAAAGGTCAATTAGCTGATGCTTGCTCATCATTTGATTTCTATTGTACAAACGTCGATCATACATATGCATCAAAACAAAGTGATTCACGTATAATTTATTATATTGCTGGATATGTTGCTAGAAAATGGATTAAAGTGGAAAAATGTGTTGCTTGTTCAGAAGTTTTAAGAAATATAGGATTGGAAAGCACAGTAAATTCTGAATTTATTTCTTTAATTAGTAAAAAAAACCTTACATATCCTTCAAATAGTTTATATGCTTTAATTGAATATCTCGAAAAGTGTTTTGTAAATTTTTTTAATATAAATATAATAGAAAGAAGCAGTATATTACAATTTGTATCATCTCTCAAGTTAAATCATTATGTAGGGTGTGATTTACATAAAACAGTGCTAACCAAAAAAATTGTAAGATTTTATGTTATCACACGATTTCATTTTTACACAAGAGCTCTAAACAAGCAAGAAAACACAAGGCAGAAAGCTAAATTTTTAAAACTCCATAGAATTCAATAAAAGGAAGCAGTCTGTAGATATTATTTAAATATTTCGTGAATTATGTCAGTTTGTGTTAATATTTTTGTTTGTTTATTTTTTAATTTTTTTGTTTATTATATATTTTTAAAGATTTGATATTAAGGAATTAAAATTATTCATTTTTAAGCATGAGGAATGAATGTTCATTTCTTCATGTTATGTGCGATATGAAATTGCTGTAGTATATAATTGTTTTACGTATCAATTAAAAGATGTTTTCGATTAATCTGTGAAAATTAATGTGTGGCAAAAACTGCAATATTTTCCTTCCATTTACCAATAAATAATAGAAATTGAAATATTTTTTTTATTTCATTTTAAAAATATTATAAGCAGCAAAAATTGCAATAATTTCTTTCCTGTTACCAATAAATAATATGCAAAAACTGCTATAATTTTTTCCAATTACCAATAAACAAAATGCATGTGGCAAAACTGCAGTAATTTCCTTCCAGTTACCAGTAGATAATAGAAATTAGAGTATTAGACCATGACTGCTGTGTTTCTTTTTTTCTCCCCCCCCCCAATCTTGAAAGTATTGTAAGTTAACAAATCCTTCAAATTGATTATTTAAGTTCACGTGCAAATTATAATATATGATCACAAAGTTTGTCTTCTATCATTTTCATAATCATGCATTCAATTACCATTTTGGATCATAAATAATTCTTTGATTACTTGTATATTTAGAGATCA
>KK114183.1:33763-44592 GCA_000611955.2 Stegodyphus mimosarum | reverse complement strand
TTCATCATCTTTGCATCTGTACCTGATTATATAGCTATCATTAATATAACTGTATGCCTAACATGTACCATAATAGTGTATGCCCAACATGTACCGTAACTGTATAAATGTCTGCCTAACATGCACCTTAATAAGTCCCCTTAGTTGGTCCTTATTTCAATGCTCCTCGTTTAGCGTGGTCAATTGCAGGATGACACACTACTAAGCTCTTATATATATATATATGTATACTTTAAATTCCATCGACGGGATCCAACAGGCTGAAAAGCACCTAACCCAGTGGGCCAGCTGTTCCGTCGATGGCGAAAAGAAAGAAAGTTGGAAACATATTGTTAACGCAATAAAATAAAACGTGACGGGAATCGTCTTTTCAACGCAGAAAGGGATGGCAATCGATTTCATAGCCGCTCCTAAGGCGTGTTCCAAATGACAAGACATGCGTTCCGCCCTTTATATAGAGAGTGTCTTGAAAAGGCTGATGAGTAATCTATTTTCTTTTGTTCTCCTTGTTCGCCCTTTTTTTTCCAAGAATCAAAAATGATTATTTTCTTAAAAATGGACTGGTCTGATGACTGATAAACCATAATAATAATAAAAAACTGTAACAGGTTTATGAAACGTTGCTATAATACACTTTATAACATTCTTCCCAAGATTCGATGAGAGAGGAATCCAAAAAATGGGTCTTGGAAGAAATCGAATGAATTTTGCACTCATTCCTTCCAAGACCGATTTTTTTGGTCTCCTTATCGATCTCTGCCGAATAAGCAAAGAGGAGAATCTTTCACCCATCTAAACGGAAGAGTCTTGTTCCTGTTTGATTATCCCCTCAGGGGCTCACTTTTGTGAGTACGGGTGTGGCAATCCCGAGGTACCCTAGCCCTTCAGGGGATCATCTTCTTGATGAGACGGGTATCACGATCCTGGAGCCCCAGTGATCTATCCTCTTTTCCGTCTCCTCTGCTCTGAGCTGAAACTTTCGTCCTTCCTTTCTCCCTTGTGGTTCTCCTCTTCGGAGGTTGGGGCTCGCTATGACAGACTGGAACAGCCCTTGTCTCTGGTTCTGAAGTGGCGAGAAAACTGCCCACGTGTTTGCCGTGCGTGGAGACCCGTGTCGCTGGAAAGGAGGGTCCTGGTAGTTGAGGGGCGAGGTACTGTCCCCAACACACTGCTTTGGCCTCTGCTTCAGCTAAACGGGTGGCACCTTGTCGTCCTCACGGGTGTCAATCGGCTGGTCACTAGTCCTTGTGTCAGTGGCTTGGGGATAAGCTCTCGGGAGTTCCTGCTTTCGGGAAAGCCGACTGTGGGGCTTCAGTTTGCGTATAGGTCTGGCTAGCCCTAACACAGGAATCTGTGTTCCCTTGTTGGGCTCCGTGGTGGGTGGGGCGGTCGGACCCGAATCTTCTTCCTTTCATTATGGAAAACCACAAAATTTATATTATAAGTCATCCAGAATCTAGTCCTGTCGTTTCGAATCCGCCTATAACGTCAACTAATAAAAAAGCACGTACCGATGCAAATGCCAAGGAAACTAATTGTCCTCGCTTTCTTGTTGTTTCTAGTCCTTCTGGTGAATTACAAAAGATGTCTCCCTTTCTAATAAGCAAGTACATTCATTCATGTGTTGGTGAGCCACGAAACATAAAGCGTCTCCGTTCTGGTGATCTGCTTATTGATACCGTTTCGGCCATCCAGTCTGCTTCACTTTCACGTCAAACCAAACTTGGACAAGTACCGATATCTGTGTCAGAACACAAAACACTCAACTTCTGTAGAGGTGTTATCTCGGAAATCGACCTTCTGTTTGTTTCAGAAGAAGAGTTCGTTTCCGAGTTAGCTGACCAAAAGGTTTGTGCTGCTAAGCGGATCAAGATGCGTAAGGAGGGTCAGTTGATAGACACGAAACACGTGATCCTGACCTTCAACTCGCCTGATCTGCCGAAGAATATAAAGGCTGGGTATCTTAACTGTCCCGTAAGACCCTATATCCCAAACCCTATGCGATGCTTTCAATGCCAGCGTTTCGGCCATTCCAAGATATCCTGTCGTGGCAACCTGACGTGCGCTCGATGCTCGTTGGTTGGTCACGATAGTGAAAACTGCTGCGCTGCGCCATTGTGCATTAATTGCAAAGGTGACCACCCAGCATTTTCTCGTTCATGTCCAAAGTGGAAATCGGAAAAAGAAGTTCAGGCAACCAAAGTTACTAGGAACATCTCATATGCTGAAGCCAGAAGACTAGTGCAAAGCACACAGCTGCGACAAAATACATCTTACGCAACTGCTGTTAAATCTTCTCGTACAGTTGCCACCCAAACATCATTCGTTACGCAGCCTTCATCAAATAAATACGAACAGATAACAAGCAACCAGAGAAAAGACAACCCCACACATACTGTACAAAAAAAAGACACAGTAATCCAAAGCAAGCCAAAAAATGTCGTTAAGAAAACAACTGATAAAAATAGAAGCCAAAGCAATAGCTCTTTTGATGGGATGATTTCGGAATCTGTGGATTCAGACAGTATGGAAATAGAAGAGGGTCTAGAAGTTCCCAGGCATCTCCTCCCACGAAAAACTAAAAAGCAGCACAGAAAGAACAAACAGAAATCATAATGGCCACCCTCGTCTCTTGGAACAGTCGCGGCTTCCACCGAAATTTGACAGAAATAAAAGATATCATGAATGCTCATCATCCTGTATGCTTCGCTCTACAGGAGACTAACCTGAAACCGGAACAGCCAGCAAAGCTTCGGAGGTTTTCTTTCGTCAGGAAAGATAATATTGCAGGTGAGCGTGCCAGTGGAGGTGTGGGCCTCCTCACCTCACTGGACTATCCATCCAATGCACTTTCTCTGACAACATCCCTCCAAGTTGTCGCTGTGCAGATAAATTTCAATATCGTATTTTCCGTGGTTTCAGTTTATTTGCCACCAAATGAGCACATTGATCAAGAGCTTTTAAATGAGCTTGTAAAGCAGCTGCCTGAACCTTTTCTTCTTATGGGAGACTTTAATGGGCACAGTCCGCTATGGGGAAGTAAAGACACCAATTCACGAGGAAGACAAATTGAGCAGCTGATCGAAGATCACAGCCTTTGTCTCCTCAATACCGGGCAGGACACATACTTCCACGAGCCTACAAGAACATTCCACGCTATTGATCTTGCCATTTGTTCACCATCTCTGCTGCCATATTGCACTTTTAGTGTCGGCAATGATCTCTACAGCAGCGATCATTACCCCATCTTTGTATCTCTCGCACGAAGAGGAGCAAACTCCATGCCAAGGCCCGTTCGATTTATATTTGAAAGGGCAAACTGGGACCTCTTCTCTTCTGTTGCTGACCTCACAGAGGAAATGGTAGAAAATGTGCAAATCGATGATGCTGTGGAATACATTACTAATGTTATAAACCAGGCAGCTGTGCTTTGTATCCCCAGAACATCGGGTAAATTGCTAAAATATTCTAAACCTTGGTGGAACCGTGACTGTCAGGAAGCACTTCAAAAACAGAGAAAAGCTTGGGGAATCTTTCGCAGATACCCTACTTTGCGAAACTATTTAGCATTCAAAAGAGCCAAAGCAAATGCGAGAAAAGTAAGACGGCAGAGCCAGAGGGATTCCTGGATTTCATATGTGTCAAGAATAACATCCTCTACACCAAGTAAACGAGTTTGGGAGAGAGTTAAAAAAGCATGTGGAATATATAAAGACCACTCACTTTCCTTTTTGGAAAAAGATGGCCGAGTGATTAGCTCCATAGAAGAAATTGCAAATACTATTGGTGAGACATTTTCTGCCGTTTCTTCCAGCAGAAATTATTCTCCCGCATTTCTTGTTATTAAGCAGCGCTCCGAAAAAAATCCCATAGCTTTCAATTCCTCCAACTCTGAACCCTACAATAGGGATTTTACTATGCTTGAGTTAAAGAGAGCTTTGTTCCAGACACGCAAATCTTGTCCGGGTCTTGACGGCGTGAGCTACGATATGCTGAAGCATCTATCCTATAAGTCACTGAACGCCCTTCTCACTCTTTACAACAGGGTGTGGAAGGAGCATACTTTTCCCAGTGCATGGAGGAGAGCTGTTGTCATTCCTATCGCTAAGCCAGGAAAAGACTCGCGGAATCCCTCGAATTATCGGCCAATAGCCCTTACTAGCTGCATATGCAAACTGTTTGAAAAGATGGTAAACAGCCGCCTAGTGTATTTCTTAGAAAAGAATAGTGTACTATCACCTTATCAAAGTGGTTTCCGAAAGGGAAGGACCACTATAGATAATATGCTCCTTTTGGAGACATCTATTCGTAAAGCTTTCCTTAGAAGAAACCATCTTGTCTCTATTTTTTTTGACATTGAAAAAGCTTATGATAAGGCATGGAGGTATGGGATCCTTCGTGATCTCCATGATAGTGGCTTGCGTGGCAACCTACCATTTTTCATTCAGAATTTTTTGAATGCTAGGACCTTCCAAGTTAAGATTGGCTCTGTTTTGTCAAAAAGCTTTGAACAAGAAGAGGGTGTGCCTCAAGGCTCTGTTCTTAGTGTCACTTTATTTAGTCTGAAAATCAACTCTGTATTAAAAGAACTTCCTCGAACTATTTTAGGATCTTTGTATGTTGACGACCTCCAGATTAGTTGTCGAGGGGCAGATATGAGACATATAGAGAGGCAGCTGCAGATCGCATTGAATAAGATCCACGAATGGTCAGTCAAGCAGGGATTTACGTTTTCTGAACAGAAGACCGTCTGCGTGCATTTTTGTAGAAAGAGAGGTCTCCATCCTGAGCCTGAATTATACCTTAATGGATCTATCATTCCAGTTGCACCTGAAGCAAAATTTTTAGGAATGGTATTCGACCAGAAACTAACTTTCCTTTCCCATGTTTTACAGCTGAGAAAGAAGTGCATGAAAGCACTTAATATACTAAAAGTCCTGGCGAATACCTCCTGGGGTGCTGATCGATGCTCCATGCTTCGCATCTATAGAGCGCTTGTCCGCTCTAGACTGGACTATGGCTCAGTTATCTACGGATCAGCTCGGTCTTCTGTGTTGCTAAAACTAGATCCTGTGCATCATCAAGCTCTGAGGATTTGTTCTGGAGCTTTCAGGACATCTCCTGTTCAGAGTCTTTACGTTGATTGCCATGAACCATCACTTAGTTTGAGGCGTGAGCAGTTGTCTCTCTTGCATTATTTTAGCATCTTATCACAACCTGACAATCCTAATAGGCTAGCTTTGACTGATAACAGCTGTGACACTTTATTTGATGCACGGCCATCCTGTGTGCCTCCGTTTTCTTTGAGAGTTCGCCCTCTGATCGAGGAACTCTCCCTGTCTGATATATCCCCCCAAGCCATGCAATACTTTGAAATTCCTCCTTGGGAACAGGCAGGAATCCAGATTCTTGAAATTTTTTCGCATCAGATGAAAAAACACACTAACAATGTCATCTACACCCAACTTTTTGCTGATCACAGGTATAAATATCAAGAATATATTCCAATATACACAGATGGTTCAAAGTCAACTTGTCACGTTGGGACGGCATTTGTAATTGGTGACCATGTAGAAGGCAGAAGTTTGCACCACGCTTCCTCAGTCTTAACAGCTGAACTTACCGCAATATATCATTCACTTTTGTACGTATCAAAGCGACGGCAGAAAAAGTTTATAATTTATTCAGATTCCTACAGCGCGCTAAAAGTTTTAGAAGCTTTTTCGAACACCCATAATCCGGTAATTTTTGATATCCTGAAACTCAACTTGAAATTAAAAATGCTCGGATTGGAAATTCTCTATTGCTGGGTTCCCGGGCATACCGGTATAAAAGGTAATGAGCGGGCAGATGTCGTCGCAAAATCAGCTGTAGAAATATCCAGTCACCTCATCCCTATCACAGACATTAGTAGTTTTATAAAGCAAAAGATATTGGAAAAATGGCAGCAGTTTTGGGATGTTCAGTCTTTTAATAAATTAAAGAGCGTGAAACCTAGAATCGAACTTTGGAAATTTACTGGAAGACGTAAGGAGGAAGTTCTTTTGACAAGACTTAGAATCGGTCACACCAGAATGACACATAAATATCTTTTAAATGCTGACATTGAGCCCCTGTGCTCAAAATGTGGTGTATGTTTAACTGTCCGTCACCTTTTAATTGAATGTCCATCTTTTAATAGTATTCGTCAGAAATATTTTAACAGCTGTGACTTACCTCTCGACCATTTAATTGGAAGAGAGGTTAATCGTAACTTATTTTTCTATTTAAAAGACATTGGTGTTTACCACCTCATCTAAACTGATTTTAATTTTGTATGTTAGTTTCAAGACTTGTGATTTTAACTGATTTTATATGACCTCATCCTCTGGATTTTGTACATTCTTTTACCTACTTGTTTAATTCATACCTATTTTAATTTCATTGTCCATATCACTTTTTATCTCATCACCTTGTGTTTGGCGCAGTATAATCATTTCTGGTTTTGCGCCAAAATTTCACCCACCACCACCACCACCACCTGTTTGATTATTGAAAGGATGTGGTGGATTCCGAATTGAGTAAGGAAGAAGACCGGGCTGCTTCTTCTTGCCACTTCGGGGACAGTGTGTCTTAAGGCGATATCGCTGTCCTTGACCACATAAGTTAGGGGATCCATAAAAATTTTACACATCCATGGGAAGAGAAACTCGTTGTGGAACGCCTTCTGAGAGACACAAGCCGCTTCATTCGAAGTCAGGACTACCTGATTCGGAAGACCGCATTCTTTGGAATAGGAATCGAAAACTCCTAGCCGAATAAACTTGCTGTCGTCATCCGCAAAAAATACCTGCGGGATACTGGTCGTATGCCTGCTGTTCGTAGGTACCAGTCTGCGTATATCTTTGGCACTCTAGTATAAAAATCCATAATCCACATACGTATGCTGAACTATTGTATTCAATTGTCTTTTGTAACCTTTATACCTCTATTTTGTCACACCAAAAGTGCGCACTTTTCCTTGCTTAATTCTGTATTTTATTTCAGAACCACCAGCTCGTTCGGCTTTCTACACATTTAATTATAATTACCACTGCTGAGGTAGAGACTTTAATTTGTAAATATTGCATATATCTTCTTTTATTTTTTACTCTAGTGAGCATCTGCTCCATTTACGATTATCATAAAAAAATATTATTAATCTAATGTAAGCTATTTTTTGTATACATATTGTTAGAAACCTACTAATGATATTCGATGAGGGGTAGGGCCTTCGGCCCAGGCACCCTGGTGCCAGCACCATGCGACCATGCGACATACGAATGCACCTAATGGAGATTATTGTATTCAGTTTTTAGCAGCATGATGTCCAGTCTACTCTCAGAATGAGTAGAACACGCTGGCGATCCATTTATATACTCTTCAGAAACGTCTGGAAGAGGGAAGAGATAGAAAAAAATGACAAGATTGATTCACAAAATTATAAATAATAATAAAAAGAGAACAGAACATTACTCGGAATTCGGTTGAGAAGGTCATGTTTCTACAAGATGGGTAAAAAACATTTCTGTTGAGAAGGTTACGTAAGTTATGGAAAGTTGGTCTAAGGAGGGGAAAAAGATGGTCTTCAAGTATGTAAGAGGATATGGGATTCCATAAAACCAATCTATATGGGATTTTGTAAATTTGATTTGATAAAACCAATCTTGGATATGATAGTATTTTGATCGGAACTTTTATTTTATAAAGTCGGTCTTGGAAAGAAAATGGTAAACTAAAATCGACTAGAAACACAAAACGGTAAACACAAAAAGCAAACAACGTAAACAAAATAGGAGAGCAGAAAAATTGGCTGCCCAAATTTTTCTCGGAGCTGAGAGAAAATGTCTGAATCAGAATTAAAAAAACTCTTTCATTTTGCTAATTTTTAATGATGTCTTATAACATCATTAAAATTAACTACTTTCTCTATTGTTTCCTAAGACGTCATTTCCAAAAATGGATGAGCCATCCGATCTATATTTAGAAACATGACTCATTCATTCTTGGAAGTGATGTCTTAGAAAACAAAACAGGAAGTTTCACTGATGTTAGAAGACATCATTAAAATTTTGTTCATAATCATTTTGTTAATTTTTAATGATGTTATAAGACATCATTAAAAATTAACAAAAAGAAAGAGTTTCTTTTTTTTTTTTAAATTTGTGTTTCAGATATTGTCTCTGAGAAAATTTTCCACCCGGTGTGACTTGATCATTTTTCCAAAGTATGAAATTATATCCGTCTATATAAACATTACTCATTTCGTTTTATTTTTAATATGATTCAGTGTTGTTGGTACTCTTTAATCTAGATTTTTTCCTCACCATTTCTTTGTTAAAGGTGTTCAGGTTTCATTACTTCATGCTTTAAGGTGAGTAGATTTACCATAAAATTTCTCTTTTATCTTTTCAAGATTTGTTCATGAGGAGTCTATCGTTTTTTAAAGTCTTTCCTTCAAATTTCTCTGTATTTTTCTTAGATTCTCTTCTTATGGTTTGGATAAAATATTATATATATATGTATAAGTGATATAACAAAAATAATTCCTTTTATAATTAATATGATATTTTATTATTATCCATCATTTCAATACAAAACATTTTTTACAAAATATTTTCAATGGAAACTAATTTACAGACCAGTATTTTTGAGAACTTTCATCCGAGCCTTGAGCTGAAGGATGGTTCATCCCAACATTCTGTAGGAGTAGGCACTTTGGGAGGTTTCTCGTCATCCCAGTATTCTGTCTGTATATGGTTCATCCCAACATTCTGTCGGAGCAGGCACTTTGGGAAGTTCTGTAATCTCGTCATTTCAGTATTCTGTCGGAGTAGACACTTTCCCGCCATCCCGTTATTCTGTCGGAGTTGGCTCTTTCTCGTCATCCCAAAGAGTGGACATTTTGAGAGGTTCTGTCATCACGTCTTCCCAAATCCCTGAGCCATCCTGTTTGAAAGAATCGGTGGAACAACTAGAAAAAGATGATGAAGAACTGGAAGAAACACAAAAAGGGCTACATGTATCTGGGTTTTCGATAGGTATACTACGCGATAAATTCCCCCATACTTTGATAAATATTTGATTATTTTATGAAAAAATTTAGCAAATATAACACTGCATACGTAAACCTTATCATACTGGATTTGAACTATAACAATGTTACAAAGAGATATAACTCAGGCAAAAAATTTTTTAAAAATGAAAAATGAAGCACTATGACTCAGCTGAAAAACTGTGTTTCATTTTTGAAGTTATTATATTTTATACTTTAGATAATATATAAAAAGGTATGCTTCAACAAAACTGATGGGAAAAAGACCTCAAACATTTGCCCCCTTTTCGTTCCTTTCTAAAACAAATGTTTTCCATCTAAAACTTATATATTATTTTCCATCCAAAACTTAGAAATATTTTCCCTTCTTTCATCAACGGTGAACACTTATACCTCGGGGTGATCCTCAGTAGTTCTCTCACTTGGACCCCACACATTACATCTATTTTGCAGAAGTTTCGAGTTCGTAAAGCGAAACTCTACCCCTTAATTGCTCGAAACAGTGTCTTATCTATCGACAATAAGTTACTCATTTACAAAGCCTTATTGCGTTCCATGCTATGTTATGCCTGCCCTGTTTGGGCATATTCATGTAAAACTATGAGAAAGAAGTTACAAACTGCTCAGAATTGTGTACTCCGCCAAATAGTTAATGCACCCTGGTACATTAGGAACAATCGTATTCATGAGGAATTAAAAATTGACCAGCTGCGTACAGTGTACTGTAAACTTGGCAGAAACTTCTATGAGAATCAGTGTAATATCAATAACCCCTTAATTATAGTCTATAGTTATGATACCAACGACCCAGAATATTCAAAAAGACCAATGGCCATTCTCAATAACAATATTCCCTAGATAATTATATGTGTCTGCTGTATATTACCTGTATATTTTTTGCTCTTTGTCACTACTGTAACCCTCTAATATATCTTTATATACTCACCAAAGGATCCTTACCTTTAACCCATAACTTGTCATAATGTCATTTATGTATTTCTCATTTATGTCACCCATCAGCTCGCACTGCTCTCTTGTTGGAGAGCATTTTTCATGTCTACTGGCCTTCTGTTCCGCGCATATTTTCTTAAGTACTTGAAATTAAAAAAATTTGTTAACTTACTAATAAGTATCATGCTTTAATCTCTCTTTATAATCTAATAATTAGTAATTTTTCTAATTAACTTACTTCTCAATAATATATATATAATATATATATTACTGATCTCTAAAAGTTATTGTCATCTAGTATTCAAAAAAATCCAATCCAGTTTGATAGGGGTAGGGCCTTCGGCCCAGATACCCAGGTGACAATCACCATTCTTATGGAACAGGGTGAATACTTATTTCGAAATCCACGTACTTGTATCCTAACCCAGAGGAAAAATTTCTCTTGTGTTCTCTAGTTTCTCGTCTGAAATTAACGAAGACGACACCCTAAAGCATAAAAGCATGCTTTCAGATCATCAGGTTTTCAATTCCATTAAGAGATGGGCCAAAAGTGCATTTCTATTTCCCATGTTTGTAAGTGAGCTTTCCTTTTATGTGATCTTATCACAGCCTCTTTGTGAAGATCGTGTGACCCCCCGCATAACAAATTAGCTGTCGATCACCTCTTATTATTTTTGCTGCTTTCTGGGATTTTGGAAAACACGAAGCGACGGATGTCTTTCGGGGCTAACATGCCACAATTAACCCCTACAATTGTGTAACTTTTAGACTGTAGACGTCAACTTTGAAATCGATGAGTGATCCG
>KK114183.1:1523-33638 GCA_000611955.2 Stegodyphus mimosarum | reverse complement strand
ATTGAAACTTTAGCTAAACAAAGAAAAATGAGAAACCCGACTACAGTAAACAGAGAATAAAAAGAAGCTAAAATACTTTTATTCGTTCTTCACACAGAATTAGTAAACTCCACATTACCCATGAACATAATATTGAGTCATTATAAACTTGTAAATTAATCATAGACAAATTATTACATCCCAAAGAATTATAGTATTAAGAAATTCTGTCATTTCACAGAGTAGAGAAAGAGAAGCCTGGTGCTGCCATCTATTGGCGTGGTACCCTCAGTGTGGGTCCGGTGTACTTTATATATCGGTTTTAAAGTTGTATAAATAATCTTCTTTTAATTATCAGTTCTGACAGAAATGCAGCAAATATATAAGATTCAGCATGTGTACGTCATATATTTGCTGATTTTGAATTTTCTAACCCTTCAATAGAATTTATGAATCTTCAAATATGATACCTTGGAACAAGTACATTAATTTCATAACAGCAAAATATTGAGCATTCATTGGGTAGTGCTCCCTTGCGGAATCAAAAGAAAACACTAGAAACTTATAATTACAGCTGTTGATGTAGTAAATTTGGAATTTTTTAGGAAGTTAAAAATTGACAGACATGTGGTATATATTATACACCAGTGCCCTTTAAATGGTTAAAAAATTTTTAGATGAAAAATGTTTACCATAAGCGAGTTCTATAGAAACTTGCAGATTTCTTTATCGCGTTTAGATGACACTTTTCAATACAACAAAATTTCTTTAAAGAATTTTAGATGAAAAGGGTTTATAATAAGCGAGAGTTTTTGTTTTCATGATACGCTTGCAGATTTTTTAAAGTGTTTAGATAATGCGTTACTTTTCAATGGACAAATTTTCTTTAAAGAGTTTAAGATGAAAAGGGTTTACAATAACCGAGAGTTCTTTTCGTAATACGCTTCCAGATTTCTTTAAATCACTTTCAATAGATCAATAGTTTAGATAATGCGTTACTTTTCAATAGATCTTTTAACGAAATTTCTTTAAAGATGAAAAAGGTTTACAATAAGAGGAAAGTAACCTAGAGAGGAAACGTAGGGGCATAGCTTACAGCAAGTCTTCTGAGGAACTTATAGGCTTCTGAGGAAAACTCGTTGGTGATACGCTGTTTTACACTGTTGCCACATCTCTCATGATCACGTCCGCATCAAAAGGTCAGAGTCATTCCAATCTTTAGAAAAGGGCCTTAATAAAAGAAACGCTTTGATAAAAAATTTTTTATGACATTTGAAAGAAGTCTTTGGATCTTACATATTAAAAAAAGGAGGTTCGTTGTTGGAAGGACACTTGTTTATAGATAGGCTGTTATTCAAGTCATGTAAAAGTCACCCTGTTAAAAGGGAAAAAAATTCGATCTCAATAATAATGTCGTGTTTATAACTAGGCTGTTATTCAAATGATGTAAAGGTCACCTTGTTAAAAGGAAAAAAGTCGATCTCAATGGCAATAGTTCCATCTCCAAATGCTTCTGATACTTCATCGTCCTAAGCTGGCGGACTAGAAGCATATTTCCGCGGTCTGTCCCAAAGGTCCATGGATTGATCTAGTACAAGTCTAGACGTGGTTGTTTGGTAATGTCTTTCAGACGCCGTTGTGTGTTGTCCGTTCAGACTGCAATACCTCAAACTCTAATAACTTTGATTTTTGAGATATGGGGCCATGCTACAAGAGAAAATGTGCAGATGCATAGTTACATTATCATATATACAAAACATAAAGTCATATACATGTGTACAGACATTTTGGGTACACAATAGCTATGGGATACACACGCATTAGATACATGATAATTCAGTGCATAATAGATGTATATTAAGCTATATGCCGAGTAATGTGATAATACTAGTAGATGCATGGATACAATTACATATAAACAATGACATACAGACACAATTACATATAGACAAAAGCATACATACGCTTATATTTGGCACACAGTATTCATTAGTGACATAAACATTTGGTACTTACTTCATATACTTACATAAACTCTAGATCCATAAAACAACATTATAACTAGTCATGGGTGCTGATTAATTTCATAATAGGACACTAGGTTGATATTTTGCCTTACTGTGTCACGTTACGTAGAAATATATGCGGGTGCATGGGTACCTCTTCCTATTTACAACACTTATATCATTTGATTCATAAAAAATAGGTACAAGGTACATTTATATACATGAGCAGATGGTACATTGTGGAGTGCCGTTGAGGGTAATTGATGCAAGTAATTTTATAGCATTTTAAAAATGAGATCCTATCTTGACATTATGCGACACAGTGCCGTGTTATGTGATGTTATATTCGGTTGCATGGGTGCAGTAACAATTATACTGGAACATTTATGTGCAATTATAAGGTGCACAATTGTCATGAATACATATACATTAGGTGCATAATACATATACATATTTATACATTAGTTTCTTAATACAGTGCTAGGGCAAGTAATTGGTGCTATTATTTTTACATGTTACATGATGCTATATGCGGTTGCATGGGTACACTAATATATATATACTAATATACACATACAGAATTATTAGGCACATAGTAATCACTAGATTCAAGTTATTTTTTAAGTACGATTCTAGTTTAACACTATTCGAAACGGCTTCATGTTACGCAATGTTAAATACTGACGCATGAATGCAGTAATATTTATACTAGTTAATATATATACAAAAATATACAAATATTAGGTGCATAAGTAACATTGGATACATAATTATTGGGTGCATTATACGTATACATACATAAAACATAAGATACTTAATACACTGCTAGAACAATTAATTGGTGCTGATAGTTTTAGTGTAAGATCCTAGTTTAACACTTTGCGGTGCAGTGCCATGCTACAAGATGATATAAGCGGACCCATAGATTCAGTTATATATATTAGTTATATATATATATTAGTCACGCAGTAATCATTGGATTTATAAGCATTATGTACATGGTACATATATTTACCTATACAGATGACACATAATACAATGCTATAGAAGCTAGTTCATGCAATGATTTTTTTTAAAATTTAGATTCCAGATTAACACTATGCGATAAAGTGCTGTGTTGCGTCATGTTATATTCGGATACATGGTTACATTATCATATATACGAGGATATATATACATAGTATTAGGCACATAGTAATCGTTAGGCTCACAACCCTAATGCACATAGTACCTAAATCTCGTAAGCATTAGACACATACTGCATAAATATACTTAGACTAAAAGTACGTAATAAGGTGCTAGAGCTAGCAATTGGTGCTGTTAATTTGATGATGCTGAATAATATTAATGTAATAATACAGCAATGATTAATACAGTTAATGATCAAGACAGTAACATTTGTATTAGAACATATACATACAAATGCAAGGTGCATAGTCACCATTGAGTATAGAATCATTGGGTGAATTATACATATACATACATAAAACATACCTACATGGTGATGGTATTTAAAATACATTTATAAACAGGTACAGATGGTCCTTATTTACATATTGCGCTACAGGTAATAGACATAGTTCGGTTGGTTGGCATAATGCAAATTGATTAAATAGTAGATTCTTGCTATATTACTAGGAGTGTTGTATACACCTTACGTAGTTGGTGCTAGGCACTGAATTACTATTCGTCTATATGGCTGACTAAGTATGGCACAGGTCTGTGTCAAGGTGGGCCAGTTTATCTATAAAAAGCCCTATTTTTCTAACCAAGTGCCTCTGTTTTATTAAAAACTTACAGAAGGCTTATCGATTGGTCGAGGGAAGGTGATGTGTAACCCTTTTGTAAGGGGACAGGAGGTCAGGTAATACTCCGGTCCACAGGCGCACTGGTTACCGTGACTTATTCCGCGGTTGTTGAAGTACTCGGGAAATGGTCCGTGATCCGTAATATATCTAACCAATTGCATGTTTGCAAAATTGTTGCTTGTGTCCACGCAGCTGACATGGTAATAAGTCCGTCAGCCCGCATCGCTGTTATCCCATGGCTGCTGCCATTTTCCGATTGCCTTTAAGCGTAGTGTTCTTCTCCGGTAAGATACTAGCTATGGGATGTTGATTTGTTGAGTTGTTGGCTCTTTGGTAGCTTCTGTGGCCAGATGATCAGCCAACTCATTGCCATGGTAAACGGCATGCGCTTTGATCCATTCAAGTCTTGTATGGAGTTGGGAAGTCTTTCGCATATCTTCCTGGATTCCCTGAATAATAATGGATGGGTGGTCAGGGTTTCCTTTTGCGTATAGTGAAGAAAGACTGTCTGTCTTTATTGTAGCGTTGCGGGAGTGGTGAGATTGCAGGGAGCGGATAGCTACTGCTTCTCCCTGAAAAACGCTATTAAATTGCCTTAGTTGACCCTTCCATTAATCTATGACTATATCTTGCTGCGTGACCACATAGGCACTTTCCATCTTTTCATCTATCTTCGACCCGTCCGTGAAGATGGTAAGCTATGCTGGACGGTGAGCCGTTGTGGAATTAGTTATTATGCTTATTCCGGTGCCTTTGACTGCTGGATGGATGTTCAGCGAGTAGCATTTAGCTTCATAGTCCTCTGGATTAAAATATTCTTCGTGAAAGATGACAGGCCTTTTAAGCTGCAGGACGATTTGTCTTGCTGCCTCCTCTTCGACACGGATGTGTAGGAGAAAGAGGCCAGCGAGCACGTTGATCGCGTCTGAAGAGGTCGTGCGGTAGGCTCTGGTGATACCCAATGCAAAGGGTCTTTGAACGGTAGAAAGGTGTTTAACTTTCCTACTTTGCATTGGGTGAGCCCATACTGCTGCTGCATAGGTGACTATCTTTTCCACTACTGTGGTGAAGAGGTCCTTCTGAATATGGGGATTGAGGTCCCATTTGTGGCCATGAAAGAGTCGCATTTGCTTCGCTATTGACACTGTTCTAATTTTGATGTCCTGGATGTTTGGAATGGGTACGACTGCTGCAATTTTCCAACAGTCAGGGAAATAGCCTCTCCTAAGCATAAAATTAATAAGGACCGTAATCCAAATAATAAACATTACAGGGAAGTTTTTGATCATGCGATTCGAAATTGAATCTAAGCCGGGAGCCTTGTTTGGCTTTAGTCTTTCAATATAGGTCATCACCTCTGCAGGATCAGTGGGCCTGAGTTCAGGAGGGTAAGGTTGTGATAAAAATTCTTCAACCCGTGCATGGATGCGTCCCTGTGTAACCGGGCGGTTACAGTAGGCGCCGTTATTGGGTGTGAATTGAGTAGCAAGACTGTTAGCTAAGATTTCAGCCTTTTCAGTGTCTGTGTATGGCATCTGTGCACCATCGGCCGTTTGAAGGGGCGGAATGTGTCTAGATTGTTTGCGTAATCGGGCGGCTGCGCGCCAAACCGATCCGTCATCAGTCGTTTGGGACTCAATGTAATGTTTCCACTCCGTCTGTTTAATTAGACGGGTTTCAGTCCTTATCTCGTTCTGTATTTTGCGAAATTTGTTCCGGATACTGGGATCTCATGACCTTTGCCAAAGTTTTCGCAAAAAGTTCCGCTGCTTAATTTTGGATTTAGTCTCGGGCGGGAGTCGAACACCCGGATACATAATTGGTTTGAAGCCACAGCTCTCGCTTCTTTGAGTATAGACTGCAAATTTTGTTAAACACCTGTCAAAGTCCGAATTGCTGGAAATTTTGATAGGGGGGTAGCTGTACGTTCCGAAATAAATCTAAAATCGTCCCGATTTGTAGAGACTTGCTCCTGTAATTTTGAGTAACGATTTTGAACATCTAAGGTAATCATAACAGGGTAGTGATCAGAGTCCAAGTCTTGAATCACTTTAATTTCATGTCTAAAATTGATGTTATAAAAGGCAGCCAGATCAAGAACTGCAGGGGACCCTCTAACAGGGTAATATGTCGGGAGGGTAGGAGCTGTGATCTGTACATGGTTACTCTGGCACCATGAATTTAAACTAAGGCCATACCTATTCCTATTAGGGCAAAACCATGTGGTATGAAGTGAATTTAGATCACCAACAATGATAAGGTGATTTGATGTTGATAATAATTTATCAAAGTCACTGACAGGAAAAGTACGTCTGCCACGAGCAGCTGAAAGTGGAGGTAATTACGGCGAAATGACTGTTAGTGGGAGAGAATTTTGGAGGAAAATTTTGATAATTGTCTCATCCAAAACATTTAAATCAGGAGTATATATCAACTGATGTTTAATCGAACGTTCCACATAGATAAATTTAGGCCGTAAAATAATTATCAGCTCTTAAAAACCTAAGACGCGGGTCTAAAATAGCCAAATGGTCCTAGTTGGAAAGCATGACATAGCTTTCATACAGGAGAAATGCCCTTGTAAGAGCGTCTGCCTGGCTAAGGCAGAGTAAAGGCTTGCAGTAAAATGTGCCTATCTACCGCTGAGTCGCGGGAGATTTCGATTAGACACTTTAAAGTGGATGAGAATACATCATCTGAATCTCCACTTCCTGCAGAGGTAACCGGGAAAGTTACGGGATGCACTTTCGCCGTAACCGCCGGATTTGGACCCTGTGTAACGGGTCTAGACTCCTTAAGTCCTTTACCTAGGGTAGCTGCGTAGGACAGCGAGCTTGTACTGGGTAGAGCAGTCACAGGGCTTGCTGATTCGACATTTGCCGAGGGTTTCTATGCACCCTTACGGAGGGCTGCGGTTGCAGCTGCCCTAGGAGCAAATTTATTATTTTTAGTTATGCTATTCCGGTTACCTGGGT
This sequence comes from Stegodyphus mimosarum, assembly GCA_000611955.2. Taxonomy (NCBI): domain Eukaryota; kingdom Metazoa; phylum Arthropoda; class Arachnida; order Araneae; family Eresidae; genus Stegodyphus; species Stegodyphus mimosarum. The sequence continues at coordinate 26,870 of KK114183.1, read as the reverse complement.
GCCGAGGACAAGATTTAAATGATGCTGGGTCAGCACCATTTAGGGCCTTTAGCGATAATTGCATCTATAATTAGAACAAGGTAATTTTATTTTTATACAAGAAAATGACAAAAGGTCCTCCTTTTCCGTACTTATGGCTCACATTATCCCATGCGTATTTTCATATAATTAATTTAAAACTTTTAATTATAGACTTGAACAAATTAATTACACTTCTAATCAGAATATAAGGATTTTATTTTTATAGAATAAAATCTGCTATTTTTTCATAAAAAACGAATAAAAGTTAATTAAATTTCTTTCTTGAAATCTTTGAAAATAGTTTATATTTATGCATTTTTCTGATGTGCTACTCTTCGTTTTTAATAGTAATGAATGTAATGTAAACTCGGACTTCAAATATAATAAAATCTGCTATTTTTTCATAAAAAACGAATAAAAGTTAATTAAATTTGTATTTTCAAATCTTTGAATAAGATTTATATTTATAGATTTTTCTGACGTGTTACTCATCTTTATTTTTAATAGCAATGAATGTAATGTAAATCGAACTTCAGATAAGTAAAACACTGAAATCTTTGTACCACTGTACTTGCAACAAATGCATAACTGAAATACCTTCGCCGACCGCATTAAACTGCTTCTGGGGCTGGCAGTTTGAAACCACTGCTATACACAGCATTCAAATTGCAAAAAAATAATATTTTATGGTTTAACTTTTCATGGAATAAATAAGGATAAATTCAATTAACATTATCCTATTCTATTTGAATGGTCTTTCTTCGAAATTTAAACAATTGCATAACGTTATGAAAAGCCATAGAAGAGCTTGTTACAAATCATGTTTCCCTGTATTTATGCAATTCAGGGTTACATTTCTTTGTTTAGCTACATGAAAATTATTTTCGCACTTACACAAGAAAAAAAGAATAAAAATAACCCTCTTAACCTTATTTAAGCGAATTTATTGCATAAAGAGTCCGAAATGTCCAATATAAACGGGAGTGGATGATTGAATAGCTTGGAATACATTTCGAGTATATAATATTGTGGAAATACACGCATATTTTATTTTTGAATACTTTAACGTTGTGATATATATTGCATTTTCGTAATCATTTCTGCATTTATATAAAGAACATGTTTTCAAACATATATAACCATTATTACGGATAATTGCTCAAATTAAAAAAGAGTATTATAAAAATTAATAATGTTGGGAGTTATATATATATATATATGTATCATAATCTAAAATACTAAGATGGAAAAAAAGTACGTAGATTTACTTAATCACAACAATAACTAATCGTTTACAAGTTGTCCTACGTGTATGGTTTACCTTCTCAACGCAAATGCTACACTTCGCGATTTTCGAACAGCAGACCTTTTTTCCCCATATTAGCCTGAAAAGGGAAGTTTTGGAAAGCGATTTCTGATGCAAGTTCCCTTTTGGCGTCAAAAAATTCCTCCCGATGGTATTGCGAAAAAACGTTTCTCGAAGTACCGCTTATCCGAGTTTTCCCATAATGTTAATGCGAAATATAACAAAATTATTTTTCATGAAATATATTCTTGAAAATCATGCCTTGCCTATCAAGGTATATTGGAAAATGTCACGTGTTGAAGGAAACTTTTTAAAACAGCGCTAATTACATAACAGAAAGACCGCATGTATTCGAAATATGTAAACATCATTTAGACGGAAGCATGAACTAAATCTGTATTTTCTTCTTACTACAGAATGTGATGTAATCTTAATGTGAGGTATGTAATAAATCATTCGCCGATAGCTCCAGTTTCAAAGTCCACATGCTTATTCACACCAGAAACAAATATTGTGTGTATTTATCTTGTGTATCCTATGTGTAACAACTCATTTAGACTAAAGAGTTATTAAAACAATTATATACTTATTGACACAGGGAACAAACCTTGTGTGTCAGGTATGCAAGAAGTCATGTAGACAGTATGGTTTTTTAGACAAACGTCTGTATGTACATACATACAAGCGAAAAAACTTGTCTGTAAGGCATGTAAGAATTCATTTGGACGAAAGAGCATTTTAAACATACACATGCTTATTCATGCAGGAAATGTGAAGTGTGTAACAAATGTGTGAAGTGTGTAACAATCATTTACTCAAAAACATCATTTAAATATACATATACTTATTCATACGGGAAAGAATACTCATGTGTGTTATATATATAATATGTCATTTCCACACAAAGGTACTTTAAACAAGCATATTCACACTGGAGACAAACCTCATGTTATTGACATATATAATAAGTTGCTTACTCAAAAAAATAATTTAAAAAGCGATATGCTTATTCACACCGGAAAGAAACCTCATGTGTGTGAGGTATGTAATAAATCATTTACTCTAAAATATATTTTAAAAAGGCATTCACTGATTCACACAGGAGAGAAACCTCATGTGTGTGAGGTATGTAATAAATCATTTACTCTAAAATATATTTTAAAAAAGCATTTACTGATTCATACAGGAGTGAAACCTCATGTGTGTGAGATATGTAATAAGTCATTTGCTCGTGAAGGTGATTTAAAAAAACATATACTTATTCATGTAGGAGAGAAACCTCATGTGTGTGAGATATGTAATAATTCATTTACGCAAAAAAGTCAATTAAAAAGTCATTTGCTTACTCACACAGGAGAGAAATCTCATGTGTGTGAGATATGTAGTAAGTCGTTTGCTCGAAAAGTTGGTTTAAACAAACATGCACTTATTCACACTGGAGAGAAACCTTATCTGTGTGAGATATGTAATAAATCATTTAGTCTAAAATATATTTTAAAAAGGCATTTCCTAATTCACACAGAAGAGAAACCTCATGTGTGTGAGATATGTAGTAATTCATTTGCTCAAAAATGTCAATTAAAATGCCATATGCTTATTCACACAGGACAGAAACCTCATATGTGTGAGGTATGTAACAAGTTGTTTATCCGAAAAGGTGATTTAAACAAACATGTACTTATTCATACAGCAGAGAAACCTCATGTGTGTGAGATGTGTGATAATTCATTTGCTCGAAAAAGTCAATTAAAATGCCATATGCTTATTCACACTGGAAAGAAACCTCATGTGTGTGAGGTATGTAATAAGTTGTTTACTCAGAAAAGTGATTTAAACAAACATGTACTTGTTCACACAGGAGAGAAACCTCATGTGTAGAAGGTATGTAACAAGTTGTTTACTCAAAAAGATGATTTAAACAAACATATTCACAGAGGAGAGAAATCTCATGTGTGTATAAGTGATTTAATGAAAAATGTTCTAAACAAACTTGTGCTTAAATCACACAGGACAGAAACCGCATGTATGTGAGATATATAATAATTCATTTTCTCTAAAAAGTCAATTAAAATACCATATGCTTATTCACTCGGGAGAGAAACCTCATGTGTGTGAGGTATGTGAGAAGTTAGTTACTGAAAAAGATCATTTAAACAGACATGTACTTATTCACACTGGAGAGAAACCTTATGTGTGTGAGGTATGTAATGCATTTGCTGACAAACATAATTTAAAGAACTGTATGCTTATTCACAGTGGAGAGGAACCTCATGTTTATGAGATGTGCAATAAGTTGTTCACTTAAAAAAGTACTTAAAAAAACAATATGTTCATTTATACAGGAAAGAAACCTCATGTGTGTGAGGTATGTAACAAGTTATTTACTGAAAAAGGTCATTGACACACACATGTACTTATTCACACAAAAGGGAAGCTTTCACTTTTTGAGGTATGAATCAAGTCATTTGCTGACAAATGTAACTTAAACAACCATATTCTTACTCACACAGGAGAGAAATCTCTTGCTTGTGAGGTATGTAATAAGTCATTTAGTCTAAGCTGTATTTAAAAAAAGCATTTACTGATTCACACAGGTGAAAAACGTCATGTGTGTCATATATGTAATAAGTCATTTATGTGCAAGTATAAGTTAAAAAAGCCATATTATTATTCACACAGGAAAGAAACCTCATGTTTGTGAGATATGTAATAATTCATTTACTAAAAATTCAAATTTAGAAAGCATGTACGTTTTCTTACTAGAAAGAAACTCTATGAGTTATATGAGTAATGAATCACTTAGATGTCAGAAAAATCGAAAGATGCTTGTCTACAGATAATGGACCATTACTTAAATGTACAATCATGATTTGTCCTTGCTAGAAAGAAATGGCATTGTATGAGGTGTGTTTATCTCATCATTTCATCACAAATCTTAATAAATCATGCATTTGTTTCCACGAGAGAAAAAAACAAATAATTTTAAAGTATTCCTGATATAAAGCAACATTTTATTATCCATGGTACAAAATGTGAAATATATTCTTTCGTAGTATCTTTAGTACTGTAGGATTTATGTATTTTTCTCTTCCTCATTAGCCTTTCAAACTGCCTTTTTGATGTTGTGATTGCGTAGACTTTTGATAACGAAATGTTTTTGAACGAAATTAAAATTTCTTGCAAAAGTAAGGTTTTTTTTCTGGTACTTGCCTGTTAATGCCATCACCATAATAATATTTGCCATGTTTTAGGTATATGTGAATTTCTGGCTACCATGCATGCAGCAATTCAATCAACAACCATGCTCATAATAATCTTTCTGACAAGCAACTGTACCATTTTGTGTGCATTCTTTTTTGTATTGAACAGTTTCTACAAAGAAATCGGTGTATGTTTTGCCTTAGTTTTAGAATATGGCCTTTGAAATTTGTGCCCAATGGATAGCAAGAACACAGAATTTTGCTGAAAATTCTCCAAATGGAAGAACGAGGAAATGCTTTTCCTCGATAGCAAGTGTTGTACGAACCTAATTCGTAGCATCTGCTGTGTTCTTTTACATCAAAATATATCACTGTGTATTTGGTGAGAAGGAAAGTGCAAAGTAATTACAGAACGATTTCGAGAAGAATGTGTTTTACTTTTTTAATGGATTGCTTAATCCAGACTTAATAATTAAAATTTGTATTTTCAGGAACATTTTTTTTACATATATTGATAATGTTTAGCAATTTTCCATAAATATTGTTAGTTTGGAAATTTTAAAAATAGATGTGTGAAAAACACCATCTTGTACCAGATAAATAACTTTTCAGTTCTAAAAAATCAAAAAATGTTACGAAGGTTATTGCGTTAATTTTTAACTACATTTTTTTTTTGCTCATGGATCCATGCAAGTGTTTCAGATATGTTTATACTTATATGTCCTTGTTAATTTTCTATTATTAAGTGTTCAGTTTTGACATCTGTTTCCTGTGGAAGCTTCTGACTTTCGTGTTACCACCTTCAAATTCTTCTTATTCCCAAATTCTAAAAAATGATTAAATATTTCATCACCTTGCGCATGCTGTAGCTTGTACGTGCATTGTACTAAATTTCGCTCTTTTTTTATGTTAACAAAGATTTAGTTTTAGTTCTGTGATTAGACATGAAAATATGTTTCTGAGCTTCAGTAGGCTTTCAATGAATTTTTGCATATATTGATGCTGTAGAAAAATCCCATGTGCATACACATATAAAACTGCATTTGGAAAATATCTTTTCCATGAATTTGAAAAAGGTTTACTTAATAAATGTGTCTTTAAGAATCATTCTTTCTTTTTTCTAACATGTGCCAGAAGAAAACATGATTTTTATTTCTCAAGCACACACATCTGCTTTCTATATGCATTAACACTAATGTACCAAAGTAGAATCTGATATTTATCTTATAATTCCTGATTTGTTTGCAAGTGTTTGGTGCAAATCAACATTATGAGAAACAGGGGCCTAAATTTCTTTTGAGTCACTGAGAGAGCGTAGTGAAATAGTTCTTTTATAATGCAAATTTAGAATGGCAAAGAATCTGACAAATTTCATACTTTATTTTCTCTTTTGTTATTTTAACTCAGACATTCTGTGTTAGAATTATTTCCAACTCACGTTATAAGGTATTTCTCCCGCTTCCTTTGCATGCCTTTGTGGTGTAGTGGTCAGCACACTCGATGCGTAAACGAGAGGTCCGTGGTTTGATTCCTGGCGAATGCTTAGCTCATTTTTCATGTCTCCTGCTTCAAAATAACGTAATGAGTGCATACTGGCGCCCGAACTAAAAAGGTGGTGGATGATAATTCTCCACCACTGGGATTTCGTGATAGGGTCCCTAAAATCCCAGTTACCCTAAAAAAGGGCGAGTATATAAGGTATTTCTCCTGCCTTCTTCACATGCCTCCGTGGTGTAGTGGTTGGCACGCTCGATGCGTAACCGAAATGTCTATGGTTCGATTTCCAGCGAAGAAGTTGCTCTTTCATGTCTCCTGCTTCAAAGTAACCTAATGACTCTACAATGTTTGCAAATAGAAATGAGAATTCTGATCTGGCAAAATTATGTTTTTAGAAGAACATAACATTTCCACATCATTTTAATTTTACTTTCTGGGACTGATTGAAGTAACATTGCATCTGTTATAATTTGCTTGTTTTATTCAACAAATCTTTTTCTTTTTTTTTTTTAATTACAGCTCAATTTTTTTTTTAATCATTATTAAGCTGAAGCTTAAAAGCTGAAGAAATAACTATATTGAATTTAAGGAGATGTTTAAATATATGACTGTTCTAAAATTTGTATTACGAAAGTTTGAAATTGCATGTTTTATATATACTTGATGTATTTGTAAAGATTATTTTGATCTAAATCAAATATGAACCTAATATGTGTATAAAAAAATGGTTATCGAATCAGTTTTGCCAGTGCCACCTGATACAAGTTCTGAAATATCTTTAGATTTACTTAATTAATTAAATTTTAATACTTCAATTTTAATACATCAAGCATAAGTGTAAAATTACAGAATTTTGTCAAACGTTCTCTGAAGGGAACAATGACTAGTTTGCTAGATAAGCAATGCGACACTATGCTGGGCTTTTAATATCCGATGATGAACAGATCGCTGTATGCTTGGGGATAACTATAGCGGAAAAAAATTCCAGAAAGATTTGGAGATTAAAGCAGATGTTTCATTCTTTTAATGTATCATGTAATCCTTATTTAATAATTAAAATTTGTATAATTATTTGCTGAAGTATATTTTTTTGTGCATTTTTCGTGAACATATAAGAAATATTTTTAGTTTGGAAATCTTTCTAAAAAACACAAGTACAAGAACCACCACCTTCCAGCCAATCAGGGACCTTTTACATTTTCATATAAATAAAAAAAAAAAAAAAAAACACCAAATTGCACCAAGATAGTTTTGTTAATATGGAAGTACTAAAATTTGTTTCAGTTCTGAGTTCAGAGACAATCAGATAGTTTAATAATCATACATCATTAACTGAAAATAGTATGATTTGCTCTGGAATAAGCTTTTCTCAAGAAGTATTCCTGAAGTGTGTGTACATACACATACATCCAGATGTATACATACAAAAATATGTTATAGAACACAGATGCAAACATGCTGTCTCATTGAGACAAACACAGTAGTATTTATATTAATGTAAGAATATTTAGAACAGTATTTAACTTTTTAATATTATTATATGTAATGTAAAACTAACCATGCAAATAGAAATAGCTCATTGTTAATGTAAATTACATATTCCATTAGTTTTATTAGTTTTTAACTGATACAGAGTGTAATACTAAACAGCTACCTATATTGGGTAATGTTTGCCAAATAAATTACATTAGTGCAACTACACAAAATCGACGTATGTACAAAATACTGGTTTGAGAATGTGTTTTATTTTTAAAGTGGCAAGGTAATTATAGAAAGTCTGATTATTAATCATAGAATTTATTACTCTTACTAGTTATAGACATTCATTGATTAGAACGAAATACGTATCAGATAAATCTGTTTATATTCAGAATTATGAATGCATCTGAAAATACAAATGAATATATCAGAGGTATATACAAAGATTTAAATTGGCATTTAATTAAATACTTTTCTTTGTGAGATAAAATTAAAATACATAATGTATTGTTTGTACTGCATCCTGTGCTTAAAAACTCGCATCTCAAGTCAAAAATTTCCTCTTTATTTCTTTCTTTCTTTCACGGCTGTGAATCTTTGATAAGATTTCAATTCTTGAACATACTTTTCCCATTCCTGTATCATTTTTATATGTTTGGTAAGTGCTCAATGATGATTACGAGATGTACGCAAACATTTATTCTACATTCTACTTTAATAATGAGATACATTCCGGAAGAGAAGAATAGGGGAAAAGGGGTCACATGGTTAAAGACCAACAATCTCTTTCTGTCTGCAGTCTACGATGGAGTCTATAGCCGATGTACCACTAAAATTAATAGATTTTTCTAATTTAGAAATTTACAGCTATTGTGAAAAATTAAAAAGTACTCTTGGAAGTTATTTCTCTTTTCTTGATGTTAATAAAAATGTCTTCTCTTGTTCAAGGAAAAACAAGTTAATAACATTTGTTTTAAAGTAATGCCAGATAGTAAGGTACTTGTAGCAAGCTGTGTTAAGGCAGAAATGAAGAAAACAATTAATTATAAAATGTCTCTGGAGATTTCTGCAGAAAATGAGGTAAGATTCATAAATTTTGTTTTATGCACAATACTTACCAATATTCATCTTTTACTTTATTAGGAATGTTAAGTGTATATCAATAGTTGAAAAATATTCCCGAGACCTTGAATAATGTTTTCCAGACTGTACAATGTAAATATTTGTTAATAGCTTATGAATACTTGTTCTAAATTATTGAAATAGTTGAATTCATGCAAGATCCACTTATTTGCAAAAATATTAACACCAAGCCAATTTTCTCTTATTAATTACAGTGCCATAGAACATGCTATACCACTAAATTTTTATTAATTTCATCATGTTGTGTTTTAATAATGTGACTGTTATAATCAAGTTTTAATCAATACACATAAATGCAGTATATTTTATCGCGTTTTACTATAAAATAAAGAAATATCTATGACCAAAAAATTATTAATTTCACAGCTAGAATTACAGTGAACTCAGTTGTGCAAATCCATACAATTTTCTTTTTGACATTTATACTGTAATATAAAAAATACATGTTAATCTGAAGTTTATGCTATCTGTAGATTAACAGTTAGCAGTTAGAGTCAGTTATGAACAATTAAATTTCAAGAGGTACAAAATTATGTATTAATTTTGAACTGTGTATAAAATTAATATCACTATTGTCACATAGTTTTAGGGCAACTGTACTTATAATGTTCCAGACATTTGAGTCTACCATTTTGAAAACCATCTTGTGCTTGTCAGGCTGATAAAATTGTGACTTAAAATTATAATAGTAATTATATTTTTCTTTTCAGTGTAGAACAACAACATACATGAACATTATTTTATGCATTTCGTTTTGCAGTGTACAGAATTATTATTGCAAATGATTAATGAGATTTCAAAAAAGTACTGGAAATAATTAAAAAAATAAAGTTAATTAATATTATATGAAATCAAGTAGAAAGCTTTAAAATTTTACTGATAAAACTATAAATGTTCAATGTGTGTTTTGGTTTTATGATGCACATAGAAATGAGTATGCCAATCCTCTCAACATGTATTGTTACTGTTTCTTTAGAAATGCTTAGCCATTTAAAGTTGTTGCCTTTATATAGGCAAGTATTATTCTTAAACTGTCAATACCATCTCATATTCTGGTGGCTTGTTGGAATATACTGTTGCCGAATATCCGAATTTTCATCACATCTATCACAGCAGTTCTTACATCAGGTGACCTCGACGTCACCGGAATGTATCTCATTCTATATTACAGACCATTCTAACTTCTATGTTAGAGACAAACGAAGAAGACAGATGTCTTGTTTTGCATCCGCTAAGTCTTTCTGCACCAATAGGCGAAAAATCAAGCTAGGGTGCGAAGGAAAGGTATATAGAAAATGGGCAATTTCGTATTTCAGAGGAGAGTAAAAAGGAACTTCGTATATTTTATACGATTTCTAAAGGCCAGGAGAAAAACGTGGGACAAAATAAAATTAAAAATAAATGGTCCAAAAGTAATGGAGAGGAAAAAAAAAAAAAAATCCGAAATGTTTCAGATTTTAAATTACGTCCAAAGAGACTTTTTTTAATGTTTTGTGTGTTACCTTTATTTATTAAATATCATGTTGTTCTCAGTTAAACCATAAAATTTAGTTCAACAGCAATATCGCAAAATAATTTTAAATGAGTGTATCTTTAGAATTTGCGATACACAGTTCCGCGCGGAGATAAAAAAGTTCCCCTCCCCCTCCCCCCTCAGGGGCTCACTTTTGTGAGTACGGGTGTGGCAATCCCGAGGTACCCTAGCCCTTCAGGGGATCATCTTCTTGATGAGACGGGTGTCACGATCCTGGAGCCCCAGTGATCGATTCTCTTTTCCGTCTCCTCTCCTCTGAGCTGAAACTTTCGTCTTTCGTTTCTCCCTTGTGGTTTTCCTCTTCGGAGGTTGGGGCTCGTTATGAGAGACTAGAACAGCCCTTGTCTCTAGTTTTCGAATGACGAGAAAACTGCCCACGTGTTTGCCGTGCGTGGAGACCCGTGTCGCTGGAAAGGAGGGTCCTGGTAGTTGAGGGGCGAGGTACTGTCCCCAACACACTGCTTTGGCCTCTGCTTCAGCTAAACGGGTGGCACCTTGTCGTCCTCACGGGTGTCAATCGGCTGGTCACTAGTCCTTGTGTCAGTGGCTTGGGGATAAGCTCTCGGGAGTTCCTGCTTTCGGGAAAGCCGACTGTGGGGCTTCAGTTTGCGTATAGGTCTGGCTAGCCCTAACACAGGATTCTGTGTTCCCTTGTTGGGCTCCGTGGTGGGTGGGGCGGTCGGACCCGAATCTTTATTCTCTACAATATGGCAAAACCACAAATCTATTTTACTAAAGACTTCAATGTCAGTCACGACGCTCAAAGCGCAAATTCTGAAACTTCAACTGCAAAGAAAATACGTACGGATGGAAATGCGAGTAGTGGAAAGAACTGTCCCCGCTTCCTTGTTGTCTCTAGTCCTTCTGGCGAGCTGCAAAAGATGTCTCCTTTCGTAATAAACAAATACATCCACTCTTGTATTGGTGAGCCTAGAAATATAAAGCGTCTCCGCTCTGGAGACTTGCTTATTGATACAATTTCGGCTACCCAGTCTGCATCTTTACTTCAAGTGACCAAACTAGGCCAAGCAAATGTCACTGTTACATCACACAAGACATTGAATGTTTGTCGCGGTGTAATCTCGGAAGTCGACCTTCTGTATGTTCCTGAAGAAGAGATCGCATCCGAGCTATCTGACCAAAACGTCTGTGGTGCTAAGCGGATCAAGATGCGTAAGGAAGGTCAGTTGATCGACACGAAACATGTGATCCTGACCTTCAACTCGCCTGATCTGCCTAAGAATATTAAGGCCGGATACCTAAATTGTCCAGTAAGGCCATATATTCCAAACCCCATGCGATGCTTCCAATGCCAGCGCTTCGGCCATTCTAAGATGTCTTGTCGTGGCAGCATCACATGCGCCCGATGCTCACAGATTGGTCATGATAGTGAGAACTGCACCGCCGCGCCTTTATGTGTAAATTGCAAGGGTGAACACCCAGCATTTTCTCGCCTCTGCCCGAAATGGAAATCTGAAAAAGAAGTGCAGACTACAAAAGTTACAAGGAACATCTCATATGCTGAAGCCAGAAGGTTAGTCCAAAGCACACAGGTTCGACCAAATACATCTTACGCCAGTGCTCTTAAATCATCTCGTACAGTTGCCACCCAAACTTCAGTTGGTATACAGACTCAACCAAATAAAACCCAACCGATTATTAGCAGCAAGAAAAAAGAAAACCCAACACATATAGTGCAAAGAAAAGAAACAGTAATTGAAAGGAAACCCAAAAATCTCACTCAGAAAACAGTCAATAAAAATAGAAGCCCCAGCAACAGCTCTTTTGATGGGATGATTTCTGAATCTGTGGATTCAGACAGTATGGAAATAGAAGAGGGTCTAGAAGTTCCCAGGCATCTTCTCCCACGAAAAACTAAAAAGCAGCACAGAAAGAACAAAGAGAAATCATAATGGCCACCCTCGTCTCATGGAACTGTCGCGGTTTCCACCGAAATTTGCTAGACATCAAAGCAATAATCAATACCCATGATCCTGTGTGCTTAGCAATACAAGAAACTAATCTAAAACCAGAACAGCAAGCAAAACTTCGGAGGTTCTCATTGCTTAGGAAAGAAAATCTTGCAGGTGAACGTGCCAGTGGGGGTGTAGGCCTCCTCACCTCACTGGACTATCCATCAAATGCACTTCCATTGACGATATCCCTCCAAGTTGTCGCTACCCAAATAAATTTGAACATTGTTGTTTCAGTTGTTTCCCTGTATTTGCCTCCAAATGAGCACATTGATCAGCAGGATTTAAATAATCTTATAGAGCAGCTGCCTGCGCCATTTATCATAATAGGAGATTTTAATGGCCATAGTCCGCTCTGGGGAAGTAAAGACACAAATTCCCGAGGAAGACAAATTGAGCAGATGATCGAAGATCATAGCCTTTGTCTCCTGAATAATGGGCAGAGTACGTACTTCCATGAGCCTTCAAGGACATTCCACGCTCTCGACCTTGCCATCTGTTCACCATCTCTGTTGCCATTTTGCACTTTTAGTGTGGGAAATGATCTTTACAACAGCGATCATTACCCCATTTTTGTATCTCTTGCACGAAGAGGAGCAAACCCCATGTCCAGAAGCCCACGGTTCATACTTGATAGGGCAGACTGGGAACTCTTCTCTTCCATTGCAGAGCTGACGGGGAACATGGTAGAAGATGTGCATGTCGATGACGCAGTTGAAGCAATTACTAATACTGTTATACAGGCAGCTATGCTCTCCATTCCTAGAACATCAGGAAAAATGCTGAAATATTCAAAACCATGGTGGAATCGTGACTGTCATGAAGCGCTTAAAAAACAGAGAAAAGCATGGGGAATTTTTCGTAGGTATCCTACTTTGCAAAACCTTATAGCGTTTAAAAGAGCCAAAGCAAATGCACGAAAAGTAAGAAGGCAGAGCCAGAGGGATTCCTGGATTTCATATGTGTCTTCAATAACATCGTCTACGCCTAGTAAGCGAGTTTGGGAAAGAGTTAAAAAAGCATGCGGAATTTATAAAGACCACTCACTTTCCTTTTTGGAAAAAGATGGCCGAGTGATTAGCTCCATAGAAGAAATTGCAAATGCTATTGGTGAGACGTTTTCTGCCGTATCTTCCAGCAGAAATTACTCTCCCGCATTTCTCTCTATTAAGCAGCGCTCCGAAAAAAATCCCATTGCTTTCAATTCCCCCAACTCCGAGCCCTACAATAGGGATTTTACTATGATTGAGTTAAAGAGAGCTTTGTTCCAGACACACAAATCTTGTCCGGGTCTTGACGGCGTGAGCTACGATATGCTGAAGCATCTATCCTGTAAGTCACTGAATGCCCTTCTAACTCTTTACAATAGGGTGTGGAAGGAGCATACTTTCCCCAGTGCATGGAGGAGAGCTGTTGTCATTCCTATCGCTAAGCCAGGAAAAGACCCGCGGAATCCCTCGAATTATCGGCCAATAGCCCTTACTAGCTGCATATGCAAACTGTTTGAAAAGATGGTAAACAGCCGCCTAGTGTATTTCTTAGAAAAGAATAATATATTGTCACCTTATCAAAGCGGTTTCCGAAAGGGAAGGACCACTCTAGATAATATGCTCCTTTTGGAAACATCTATTCGTAAAGCTTTCCTTAGAAGAAACCATCTTGTCGCTATTTTTTTTGACATTGAAAAAGCTTATGATAAGGCATGGAGGTATGGGATCCTTCGTGATCTCCATGATAGTGGCTTGCGTGGCAACCTACCATTTTTCATTCAGAATTTTTTAAGTTCTAGGACCTTCCAAGTTAGGATCGGCTCTGTTTTGTCAGAAATCTTTGAACAAGAAGAGGGTGTGCCTCAAGGCTCTGTTCTTAGTGTCACTTTATTTAGTCTGAAAATTAACTCTGTATTGAAAGAACTTCCACCAACTGTTTTAGGATCTTTATATGTTGACGACCTCCAGATTAGTTGTCGAGGGGCAGATATGAGACATATAGAGAGGCAGCTGCAGATCACACTGAATAAGATCCACGAATGGTCAGTCAACCAAGGATTTACGTTTTCTGAACAGAAGACCATCTGCGTGCATTTTTGTAGAAAGAGAGGTCTTCATCCTGAGCCTGAATTACATCTTAATGGATCTATCATTCCAGTTGCACCTGAAGCAAAATTTTTAGGAGTGATATTCGACCAGAAACTAACTTTCCTTTCTCATGTTTTACAGCTGAGAAAGAAATGTATGAAAGTACTTAATATACTAAAAGTCCTGGCGAATACCTCCTGGGGTGCTGATCGATGCTCCATGATTCGCATCTATAGAGCACTTGTCCGCTCTAGACTGGACTACGGCTCAGTTATCTACGGATCAGCTCGGTCTTCTGTGTTGCTAAAACTAGATCCTGTGCATCATCAAGCTCTGAGGATTTGCTCTGGAGCTTTCAGAACATCTCCTGTTCAGAGTCTTTACGTTGATTGCCATGAACCATCACTTCGTTTGAGGCGTGAGCAGTTGTCTCTCTTGCATTATTTTAGCATTTTATCACAACCTGACAATCCTAATAGGCTAGATTTGACTGATAACAGCTGTGACATTTTATTTGATGCACGGCCATCCTGTGTACCTCCGTTTTCTTTGAGAGTTCGCTCTCTGATCGAGGAACTCTCCCTGTCTGATATATCCCCACAAGCCATGCAATACTTTGAAATTCCTCCTTGGGAACAGGCAGGAATCCAGATTCTTGAAATTTTTTCCCATCAGATGAAAAAAAACACAAACAATGTCATCTACACCCAACTTTTTGCTGATCACAGGTATAAATATCAAGAATATATTCCAATATACACAGATGGTTCAAAGTCAACTTGTCACGTCGGGACGGCATTTGTAATTGGTGACCATGTAGAAGGCAGAAGTTTGCACCACGCTTCCTCAGTCTTAACAGCTGAACTTACTGCAATATATCATTCACTTTTGTACGTATCAAAGCGACGGCAGAAAAAGTTTATAATTTATTCAGATTCCTACAGCGCGCTAAAAGTTTTGGAGGCTTTTTCGAACATCCATAATCCGGTAATTTTTGATATCCTCAAACTGAATTTAAACTTAACAAGGCTCGGATTTGAAATCCTCTATTGCTGGGTTCCCGGGCATACCGGTATAAAAGGTAATGAGCGGGCAGATGTCGTCGCAAAATCAGCTGTAGAAATATCCAGTCACCTCATCCCTATCTCAGACATTAGTAGTTTTATAAAGCAAAAGATATTGGAAAAGTGGCAGCAGTTTTGGGATGTCCAGTCTTTTAATAAATTGAAGAGCGTGAAACCTAGAATCGAACTTTGGAATTTTACTGGAAGACGTAAGGAGGAAGTTCTTTTAACTAGACTTAGAATCGGTCACACCAGAATGACACATAAGTATCTTTTAAGTGCTGATAATAAGCCTCTGTGCTCAAAATGTGGTGTATGTTTAACAGTCCGTCACCTTTTAATTGAATGTTTATCTTTTAATAGTATTCGCCAGAAATATTTTAACAGCTGTGACTTACCTCTCGACCATTTAATTGGAAGAGAGGTCAATCGTAATATATTTTACTATTTAAAGGATATTGGAGTTTATCATCTCATCTAAAGTGATTTTAATTTTGTATATTAGTTTCAAGACTTGTGATTTTAACTGATTTTATATGACCTCATCCACTGGATTTTGTACATTCTTTTATCTACTTGCTTAATTCATACCTATTTTAATTTCATTGTCTGTATCACTTTTTATCTCATCACCTTGTGTTTGGCGCAGTATAACCATTTCTGGTTTTGCGCCAAAAATTTCACCCACCACCACCCCTCCCCCTCCCTTAGAGTGTTGCTATTGCTCGCTTTTAAATCGTTGAGTTTGTTAATCAAAAATTCTTTGAAGTTTTACAAAATATGAAATTGACAATAAAACAAATTCCAAATTTGGGCTTGCAGATGCTCTTATTCGGTTGGAAACGTAAGTTATTCAAAACTGGATGGACCGTTGTTTTATCACAGTGAGAGAAACATACACACATTTATGCAGATTCTTCATTGTTTAATTTCTTTAAACATAATACAGGGCGGTAATTTTGGTGGCAACAATTTGAAAAGTGAATCGGACATTTATAGTGAATCAACGCAAAACGAAAACAATAGTTCTTCAGGGACAAAGCCCTTTGGACCTTAAAAAAAAACAAAAAATTAAACTAAACCCAATACGAACACAAAAACCAACCCAATATAATTCCAATAGTCAACCCAATACAATTCCATTAATCCATCCAGTACAGACCCAATAACCAACATAGTACAATTCCAAAAATTCCAACAGCCAACCCAA
This sequence comes from Stegodyphus mimosarum, assembly GCA_000611955.2. Lineage (NCBI taxonomy): Eukaryota > Metazoa > Arthropoda > Arachnida > Araneae > Eresidae > Stegodyphus > Stegodyphus mimosarum. The sequence continues at coordinate 10,365 of KK114183.1, read as the reverse complement.
TGCAACTTCAATTACCAACAAAGAAACATAAGCACTAAATTGAAAAGTGAATCGGACATTTTTGTGAAACGACGCAAAACGCCCTAATGAAAGTAATAGTCCTTCGAGACTACATACCTTTGGACTAATAAAAAGGGCCTATAGAAAGAAAAGGAAAGGAAGTAAGAAAATGTCCTAAATATGACTGTGTCCAAACAAAAGTATATATTAAGTAAGGTAACATATAGTATTGCGGTATCCAACCATATTCATACATTTCTTTTTTTTTTAAGCAAACAACATCAGATAAGATCATAAAACCATACACAGTGCAAGAGCATATCAGCAAAAATAACAAATAAATATCAGCATTTTTTTGTGAATTATTTTTTTAAACATTATATTTATTTATCAATTTAACCATCATAGTTTACTATACATTTGCACTAGTCTAAAACGTTGAGGCGCACTTTATTAGTATATGCTCATAATTCTAGGAGCTATATTCAAGGAAATATAAATTAATCTTATTGTTTTCTTTATTTGCGAACTGAAAGAAAAAATTACAAACGAAAACAGTAAAACTGCAACCTTTTACATTCATCGATGCCCCAAATCCCTTTTCCCCGTCTCGAAAAATTCCTCAAAGGGGCCCAGATGGAGAGTGCTAATAGACGGCATCTACTGATAAGGATAGCATCACTACAGGTTACAGAAAAAACAAGCATATGATATAAAGAAAGTTCTAACTATTATTTAATGTCACAGGCCTACAGCCATAATAAATAAATGGATTTAAAGTCACTTCAGTGATATATATTTGATTTAGTTTAGAGAATATAAGGCTACTTATCTGAAAACTCCTGTTTTCCTTCGCATTGCAGAAGAATGAACAGCGATGAAGATGAGACCCCTTTTGCACAGTAAAACTGTCACATTTGAGGGCGAGACAGTTCGGAGAAAATTTTTTGATTAATTAGGGCTTTTTTGCGGAAAAAACACATAAAAATTTCGGAGCTGGCCAAGCTGCTGTCTCCATAGTTTGTGATCACAGCGCCCTTCCGAAATACGAAACAGGTCTCCTATACATGACGATTTAGACAGACAGACAGAAAAGAAGACAGATGTCTTGTGTTGCACCCGCTAAGTCTTTCTGCACCGATGGGCGAAAAATCAAGCTAGGGTGCGAAGGAAAGGTATATAGAAAATGGGCAATTTCGTTTTTCAGAGGAGAGTAAAAAGGAACTTCGTATATTTTATACGAGTTCTAAAGGCCAGGGAAAAAATATGGGACAAAATATAATTAAAAATAAATGGCCCAAAAGTAATGGAGAGGGAAAAAATAAAAAGGGCCTATAGAAAGAAAAGGAAAGGAAGTAAGAAAATGTCTTAAATAGGATTGTGTCCAAGCAAAAGTATATATTAAGTAAGGTAACATATAGTATTGCGGTATCCAAACATATTCATACATTTTTTTTGGAAACAACATCAGACAAGGTCATAAAACCATATACAGTGCGAGAGCATATCAGCAAAATTAAATAAATAAATAAATATGAGAATTTTTTTGGTTAATTATTTTTTAAACATTATATTTATTTAATAATTTAACCATCATAGTTTACTATATATTTGTACTAGTATAACAAGTTGAAACACGCTTTATATCCTCCTAACTCTATTCAAGAAAATATAAATTAATCTTTTTATTTTCTTTATTTGTGAACTGAAAGAAAGAATTGCAAACGAAAACAGTAAAACTGCAAGCTTTTACATTCATGGATGCCCAAGATCCCCTTTCCCCGTCTCGAAAAATTCCTCAAAGGGGCCCAGATGGGGAATACTGACAGACGGCGTCTACTGATAAGGTTAGCGTCACTACAGGTTACAGGAAAAACAAGCATATGATATAAATCAATTTCTAACTATTATTTAATTTCAGAGGCCTACAACCATAATAAATAAATGAATTTCAACGCACTCCAATAATATATATTTATTAATTTAGAGAAAATAAGACTACTTATCTGAAAGCTTCTATTTTCCTTCGGATTGCAGAAGAATGAACAGCGAGGAAGATGAGAACTCTTTTGCAGAGAAAAACTGTCACATTTGAGGGCGAGACACTTCGGAGAAAATTGTTTAATTAATTAAGGCTTTTTTCCGGAAAACACAGATAAAAATTTCGGAGCTGGCCAAGCTGCTGTCTCCATCGTTCCTGATCACAGCGCACTCTCCAATTCTATATTATGAGTTATGATATAGTTATGATTAATAATAATAAGAGATACAGTTACATATATAACATGTCCCTTTTTTAACAGAAATAATAAAATATACATATTCTTTTAAATAATGAGGTTTTTTAACAGTCCTACCATATCGAGTAACGTAGTTATGTCCATTTGCAAAATTTGGTGATACAATACCTCGTTCAGTATTTCGTGGCTTAACACTTCTATTGGGTGCTGAAGAATTTACAGGTAGATTTAAACTAGGTATTTCAGGTATGTCGGGTTCGTCCACATGACTTTAATTTTCATAGTTGCTTTGCATTACAAACTCTTTCTGATTAGTTCCTTTAAGAATGTCTCTTCGATTTCTTTCTACAGTTCTTCCATCTGTTCTTATAATCCTGTAAGAACGTCGTCTTTCCGCTTCTCCTATAATTTCTCCCCTTTCATTTATTTTTTTTCCCTTTCTCTTTTATAAGTGTAAACCTTAAGTGGTTTTAATGGTCTTGCATTCCTATCATAATAGCTTTTTTGTAAGGTTTGTCTATGGTATTCATATCGTTCAGTTTGAATGAAATTCTCTTTTATAGGCATCAATCCATTTACTTTTCTTCCAAACATCAATTCTGAAGATGACTTAATTTCATCTGAAATAGGAAATTTACTATATTCCAGTAATACTAAATATGGATCCTTGTTGTCAACTACAGCTTTTTCTAATATTCGCTTGACAGCTTGTTGTCAACTACAGCTTTTTCTAATATTCGCTTGACAGTTTGAATATGTCTTTCAACCATTCCATTAGATTGTGGGTAATTTGGACTTGAAGGTCTGATTTCAAAATTCCATCTTCTTGGAAGTTCTTCAAGTTTTTTGCAACTATATTGTGGACCATTATCCTAATATACTATTTTCGGAATACCATGTCTTGCAAAAATTGTTTTCAATTGCTTTATCACTGCTACACTTGAAAAGTCTTCCAAATGTCCAATTTCAACATATTTGCTAAAATAATGTATAACTATTAGATAATCCCTTCCTTGAAAGTAAAAGAGATCTGTTCCCAATACTTCCCATGGACCATTAGGTATTTCTTTAGATATCATTGGTTCTTTAGTATTAGCTTTTGTAAACTTAAACATGTTGGACAATTCAGTACCAAATCTTCAATTTCTTTCGACATTTCAGGCCAATATAATATTTCTCTTCCTTTCTTCTTGCATTTTATTACTCCTAAGTGAGACCATAATGAATTCTACTTAACATATCTTCTCAAACTTGGTACAACAACACAGGAATTTTTAAATATTAATCCATTTGCTTCTGATAGTTCTTCTCTGAAGTAAAATATGGTTTTGCCAGTTCTGGAACCATACATTTTTCATTCGGCCATCCACTTTTAATTAATTTTCTTAAAACTTATAGTTCTTCATCTTTCTGTGTTTCCAGTTGAAAAATTTCCATTTTGTCTTTAGACATTGGTATACATTCTACAAGCAATCTAACATGAGCTTCTATGTCTCCTTCAAAAAAATCAGATCCTTTATCAGTAAATGATCTTGATAATGCATCCGCTATAAAAAGTTCTTTTCCTGGTTTATATTTTATCTCAAACTGATATGGCTGTAATATTATACACATTCTTTGTAATCTTACAGGGCATTTATTTAATGACTTTTTGAAAATTGATTCTAACCTGTGTATCTGTTATTGCCTTAGATGCATATGCTACTGGTAAATTATTATGCAGTAAGACAGCTCTTGGTCCTTCTTGAGATGCATCTACAGATAAAACTACTGACATCTTTATGTCATAATACTGTAAAACTGGTTTATTTATTAAGACATCTTTTAGTCTTCTAAATGCTTTTTCATGTGCAGCATTCCTGTTCCAGATACTTGTTTTTTCATCAAATCCCTTAAACATGATGTCAGTTCTGATAGGTATAAATCTGGAAACATACGTAATCATTCCTAGGAAAGTTGCTAATTCTCTGACATTTTTGGTGATTTTATATCTAGAATAGCCTTAATGTTGTCTTCGTCTGGCTTTAAACCATCATTAGAAAATATATGTCCCATATATTTTACTTCATTCAGCCCAAATTTACATTTATTTAAATTAAATTTAACATTCTTTTCTCTAGCTCTGTCCAACAACTTCTTTAATCTTAAATCATGTTCTTTTTTATCCTTTCTTCAAACTAATAAGTCATCCATATATATTTGAACTCCTAAATCACTAAAAATTTCAGAAAAACTTCTGGTGAGTCCATATGGCAACCTTAAAAAACAATATCTAGCAAACGAAGTATTAAATGCAGTAAATTCACAACTTGAATCTAACAGTATAATTTGCCAAAATGCTTTGTTTGCCTATAAAATACTAAACACCTTCGCATTTGTCATTTGGGATGAAATTTCTTCAAAGGTTGGTATGTGATAATGTTCTCTCTGCATATTTTGATTAGGGTGCTGAGGATCTAAACACACTCTTAAATTAGCATCCTTTTTTCTTACTATTGAGTCTCTTCAATAGTAAGGAAAAAGAATGCTAATTTGATGATCAAGATGGTTGCATTAAAGTTGATCTGACTCCATTACTACATGAAAAAGCATTTCACATGAAAATATACTTTATTATGCACACAGGAATGAGACTCGTACCGGGAGCATTGCATAACAACCCTTTCACTCTAACGGCATCCGCCAAAAGAGGCTTTGAGACGAGAGACAAGATGTGACGTAAGCAGAACATGTGATCTGCGTCTCTGGCTGACTGTGGCGCCTGTCGTTCGCACGATGAAGTGCTACAGACAGTCCCTGAATCTATTAAAAGACACCTACCTGTTGATCGTTCAGTAATGAAAAGGCGACGAGATGTATGGGGATGGGAAAAGTCGGTCGCCTCTACTCCTCTTTTTTCAAGTTTTCCTTGTAGGAACAAGGCGAAATACGCTTTTTTGCATTATTCTTGAATATGCGATGATACCAACGCAAAGTTTTATCACGAGATTTCGAACGATTGCGGCCAGAAGATATTGCACGAGATAAAATCCTGGAACGTCGAAGTTCGGACACTTCTTTCCGGAGAGCTTTGATTTCTTCACAAAGTCGAGCTGAAGAGGAAAACAGCTGCCGTTTTCTGAAGATTCGTTGTGAAAGACGATGGCTGATACATTCCTGTTGTTGATAGCTAAAATTCGATCATCTACTTCCGCACCTTTATCCGATGTAATAGGGGAGATGGAAGCTAATATAGTTTGAACAGGAAAAAGCATCGTTTGACTAAAGAGCTCAAATAAAAGTGAATCGTGTATATTATGATTTTCTGCTGGGCGTTTCATATTCCGAAGAAGTTGGCTAGGTTTCCGATCACCCAGGCATTCCCCTGCTAGAAGCCGACGAATTTCTTGAGTCTTTGATTCCGAGCATCTTTCGATAATTTTTGATTTTAGGTTCTCATAGGGGCTGACTTTATTCTGCTGAATGATGATATCACGAACTACAGTGGCAATATTAGCTACGACGTAGTTATATTTTGTCTTCTCTTTTGTAATCGGCTGAGGAGTAGCTAATTCAAACGTTGATTCTAACATGTGGAACTAAAGGGATGGATGAACTTGAATGAAAGGTGGAATAACCGCAGCAGAAGTTTCAGATTCAGCCATTTTGCATGTAGCGCCAGCGGGAAGAATAAAAACCAGAAGTTATCGTTACAGTAGACCGTTTCACGTCCTAAAGTTATCATTGAGAAGTGGTTGATGTTCAAGATGGTTGCATTAAAGGTGATCTGACTCCATTATTGAATGAAAGAGCATTTCATATAAAAAATATACTTTATTATGCACACAGGAATGAGACTCGTACCGGGAGCATTGCATAACAACCTTTCACTTTAACGGCACCCGCCAAAAGAGGCTTTGAGGCGAGAGACAAGATGTGACGAAACCAGAACATGTGATCTACGGCGTCGTTCGCACGATGAAGTGCTACACTATAACTAATGAATTCACGAATTCTGTAGGTTAACTTTCTTTATAATACCATCGTTTTCCATTCTTGCCCTTTCCTTTTTTAATAGATTTAATATGCTTAGTGGAAATTTCCTACAGGGCTCTGCTTTATCCACAGCTCCTGGGTTTAATTTAATATGATAGGTATATCCAGTTAAATTCCCAGTTCCTTTAAAAAAATCTTTATGTACTTTAAAAGATTCTGGTAACTTTTCATTAGAATCGGGATTTACTGTACAAATCCTTTGTACTAGATTTAATTTTTGCAATGTAGGTAAACCTAAACTAGGTGGAACAGTTTTATCACATGCTACTACTTGAAATTCTACTTCATCCTTGTCCCCTTTCGATGTCGCCCATAATAATTTACATTTTTCCGACTACATCAATTGTAGTACCATTGTAATTATTTAAAGTGAATTTTGATTTAGTTGTAGTGCCATTGTAATTATTTAAAGTGACTTCATTTATCTTTTAAATTTAATTGTGTAAATTTAGGCAATGGCAACACATTACACTGTGTTACCATTGCACCAGTATCACACAAGTATCAAACTTAACTAATCAATGTTTAGATATGTTTACTTTTAGCCTTTGAAACCATTCTCTTCTATTTTTACAAAATAGATTTTTATCTTCTACTGACCCTAAAATATATTCATTACTATTATTATGCAACTCCTGCTCTAAATTATTTTGTACAACATTAACATTTTTATAAGTGAACATTTTAGAACAGTGATTTTTCTTTTTACACTACATACAAATCTTATTATAAGCAGGACCCAATTGTATAACTTATGAAAAGTTCCGCCTTTTCTACATGGTTTCGGATTATTGTACATATTTCCTTGATAATTTCAAGATGATTTAGTACTCTGTTGCTTTTGTTTTACGTGATATTTTTTCTTACGAGACAGACTTTTCCCTCTAATGGTAGAATTTTATTTTTTTAATCACTTCAATTTTATTTTCTTCAGTTAAAGTTTGCAGCTGAATTTCTGCTAATTCAGAAGCTTTACACATTTTAATACATTTCTCCAATGTTAACTGATCTTCCCTTAATAATTTGTCTTTAAGATTTTTATTTAGAATTCCACTTACTATTCTATCTCTTATTAAACTATCTTTCAATTCTACAAATCCACAATTAGTACTTAATTTCTTTAAATCTGTTAAAAAATCATCAAACGACTCACCGACAAGTTGTGTTTGACAGAAAAATATATGTCTATATATGTCTGTCGTTTGCTTTCGGTACGAAATAATTTTCGTAAGCTTCAATTACTTTGTCAACATCCTTCTTTTCTTAAATTAAAAAGTATTAAACTTTTCAAGTGCATCTTCACCAGTAATATGCAATACAATAGCTACTTTAATTTAAGATGATTAAGCAATACCACCAGACGCTAACATGTAAATCTAGAATTTTTGTTTCCACTTCTACCAATTTTCGCTTAAATTACCTTCGAAATTTAGATTACTTGCTGGCTTTAATCCATCCACATTTAATTAAAAACTGAAGGATTCACAAGTGACGCTGCGTGGTTCTTTAAAAAAAGATTTTCTTTTTAATCTATCCTGTCGACTGCACAATGTATCATTTTTATATGTTCGGTAAATGCTCAATGATGATTACGAGATGTACACAGATATCGTTTATTCCACATTCTACTCTAATAATTCCATATTACAGTTATGATTAATAATAATAAGAGATACAGTTACAGTTACATATTGAACAATTTCCATTTATAACTATCTGCTCCATGTAACTGCGGTGCCGAACACCAGGGTGCCTAGGTTCTAAGAACCATACCCCACATCGAACAGATAAGTATAGTTATGAATATTGTGAATGGTAACAGAATGGATCTTAGAGATCATAAACTTATAAGCGAAATACATAATTATCATGAAATTGTACTTAATATTTTCTAAGCAGATGTAAATAAAAATTCATTATTTGTAGTAGAAAGCAGGTCAGGCACAGAAAACTTGTAAAGAGAACATATGCATGGCAGGAAACAATAATAGGCAAGTGCGAGACTTTTGGTGCCACTAGGTGAAATAAGGGTACATAAACATACTGATTATGAGATACAAAGAACTAATATATACATGTTATATTATAATACATATATTACATAATACATAATTATTAAACTAGATTATTACACATGATGTCCCTAGGGCGCTTTATATACAATGGGTCGTTACAGTCATAACTATAATTGGTAATCACAGGATTGTCAATTAAGTCCTGCTGCTCAAAAAATTTCCGCGCAAGGCGGCTGTAGAATATTTTAATTTCCTCAATGTTAAGCTCCTTGTGGAGCTGCTTGTTTCGAACATACCAAGGGGCATTACATATTTGTCTGAGTGCCCCATTTTGGGCTGCCTGTAATTTTTTTCTTAAAGACTTGCAGGAATACGCCCAAACTGGGCAGGCGTAGCTAATGATGGGACGCAACACGGATTTGTAAATGAGCAACTTGTTGTCGATAGAAAGAACGCTGTTTCGAGCCATTAAGGGGAATAGTGACGCTTTACGCGCTCGAAACTTACTAATAATATGTTTAATGTGTGGGTTCCATGTGAGAGATTTAGCGA
>KL813603.1:0-45522 GCA_000611955.2 Stegodyphus mimosarum | reverse complement strand
GGCATGCTTGCCAGCAGGAAAATCGCTGAACACTGGTAGTTAGGTAGAAATTCCGAATCCCGGTGAACGCGTGGGTGTTTTCGTGATTTCCCGCACGCGGTGGCTAAACACTGGTAGTTCTGTCGGAAGGTATCGTTGGATTCGGGAGGTCCGTGGTAAGCCATTTTGACCATTCGCGTAATTCTCCGACTTTAATTAGCCGAGATATTAATTAAAAACTAATTTTTCCCCTACGTTCTCCCTACATTAGCCATTCTGTTGACTTTCTTTCTCCGTTTTCCCTATGGAAAGGGATTTGGCTAGGTGCCAAATTTCGTTTTCTCAAAAATCTCTGGAACGGCATATCATTGAATTTTGAGACACCTATGGGCGGATTGGAAAAAAATCAAGGAATCCAACGATACCATTTTCATCTTCGTACGACTTTAATTAACAGAGATATTAATTAAAAACCGGTCATCCGTTAATTACCGCGCTTATTGCTTCCCAGTGGCAACAGCCTCGGGAGTGAAATGTGATCCGAATCACCAAGGCCATTCGTCATTCAAAAAAAAGAGAAGGATAAAATAATGTTAATTTAAAATGCCCAAAAAATCGATAACTCGGGAACTAATAGGCCGATTTGCTTCAAATTTTAAAACTTAAACCTCCCAGACGTTCTAAGGAGGTTTCCCGTTAATTCCATAGTGTTTTGGTTATTACGAGTCTAATTAGCGGGTTCATTAAAAATGCTCCAGTACATTTTTTTTCGGACAGGTGCAAATTTTTTTTTATGGGTTTCGATGGTTCCGAACGAGGAAAGCGCATGCGCATAAGGTAAGCGGCCTCGAATCGTCTGCGGAAAAGTATTCCTTTTTTATTTGTTAATTTCTTTTATTCTTGGCTTTACATTTATTAGAGCATTTGAATAGAACTTTGGGTAAAAATTGCCGCTTTATTTTTAGAGTTTGTTTTACCAGGAATGTCTTAGTAAGGTTTTCTTATTTAAACATTATTTTGAAGTGTGATTAAAATATAATGTTTTACATTAAATTTAAATAATGACGTCAAATTCCGTGTAATTTAGTATTCCTTATCCCGCATGTGAAGTATATTGGATGCATAAAGGAAACAAGCGGACGTCCCGGTGAACAAGCGGGCGCAGCCCGCTAACGCGCGTGTTTGCAACATAGAAAACTTAAACACTGGTAGTTCTGTCCAACTTTTGAATCCTGGCAAACAAGCGGGCGTCCCGGCAAATACAGTATCTTTTGGATGCATACGCTAATAACGCGGGCGCAGCCCGCTGAACTGGCATGTTTGCCAGGTAGAAAATTGCTGAATATTGGTAGTTAGGTTCAACTTTCCAATCACGGCGAACAAGCGGGCGCAGCCCGCTCAACTGGTCAATGGCGTGGTGTTTTCGACATTTGGATGGGGAATGTGTATGCAGTATCTTGGGGATGTATACGAGAATGCGGATGCATACGCTAATAAAGCGGGCGCAGCCCGCTCAACTAGCATGATTGCCAGCAGGAAAATCGCTGAACACTGGTAGTTAGGTCGAACTTCCGAATCCCTGGGAGAGCGTGGGTGTTTTCGTGATTTCCGGCATGTGCTCTATATATATATGCATAAGGGAAATAAGCGGGCATCCCGGTGGACAAGCGGGCGCAGCCCACTAATCGGCAGGTTTGCAACATAGAAAATCTTAAACACTGGTAGTTCTGTCCATCTTTCGAATCCCAAGGAACAAGCAGGCTCAGCCCGCTCAGCTGGCGGGTGTGCCCGCTAGTTTGTTCTTAAAATCTGTAACACGAGAATAACAAAAGTTTTGATATGAAAAATTATTAATTCCGTATGCTCAGTAATAAAATACTGTTGCTACGCTTAATATATGCAAAATAATGAAATTAGATTCACTGCGAATTTTAAACTGATTCATAATGATATAATAATATTTACTAATAATATTTATTAATAATATTTACTAAATATATACTAATTCTAAAGAAGGTTAAAAAGAAATTCAGAACTCTTGATTACAAGACTTTAGTAAAATAACTAAATAAATAAAAATATAATGTATTATTTCACATAAATGTCACAGTAATAGTGTATAAAAAAGGAAATAGCCTAATATACATAGCTATACTATGAGACAGTATTCAAAGAATCGAAATGGAATTCAAAGGAACAGCTCCGATGAAGCGAAAAGGGCAAATAATCGAGACTTAACATAGAGCTAGATTTGAAAGAGCGAATAATGGAAGAGTCCGTCGGAATCAGATCCAATCACCACCCTGTATAGTGCCGAAGCTCCGGAGCGCTGACTCCTGGGAATCCGAAGAACTTGTTCCAATAATCTACGTACTTTTAATAGATCCTCGCAGTTTCAGATGCGAAAAAAACTCCATCCATTTTCAAACAGGTGTCATCACTTTCCTTAAAATGTATATGATTATTTAATGTTTTGTTTTTTAAATACTAGATGTAACACAAAAAAGCACAAAACACATATTTACATATATTACACACATACGCACCTAAGAATAGTCAGAGATGTTTCCGGTAAATAATAAAGGAAAAAGTTCTAGTGTTTACATTAAGAGGAATAAAATTTTTTTTCGCGCTTCCTAACAACAGTTCTATATGGATTGTTAAAGAACTGCTGTTCCGTTTCCGCTGGAGCACTGTCTATTCGTTCAGTAAAGTGATCGGCTCTTTGAATTGGTTCCGAAATGGATTGTCCATCTCTAGTTCTAATATGTGAAATATAGATTTTTCTTTAATATCAATATTTCTTTAATATCTTCTTTAATATGTTGAGAGTTTATTTTATACTTTATCAAGCGAACGAAGGCAAAAAGTAAAGACTCATTAATAAGTAAAATAGATTTAACGAACTGTAAAGAAATATTCGCAGTCTAAGAAAAACTCACATGGAGAGATTTCTATATCTTCTGACAGTTAATCGATTCCTGATTACATTATTAGTTAATGGCACGACTGTATTATTACTTAATGGGATTTTCTTGATCTTATTTTGTGATGATTTGTGCAGTAGAGTACGCAGAACCTCACTCACAGCTAGCAGTACCAATTCCAACGGCATGCAGTTTTCCGAATTCAGCAATAAGCATGGCAATGTAAAGTTTGACGTTTCAAATATTGTTCACAGAGGATTTAAAAGATGCAGTTTTATCTTTTCTGTCAGGATGTAATTTGGGCAAATGCTTTAATCGTGAACATTTCATGGCTTCTTTTGAGAAAAATTTTATGAAAATCAGGAATGTTGTTACCATTTTATTTGTAAACAAATGAATAAAACCCTTTTTTCAGCTATTCGAGGTTACATTATCTACATTTTTGCTTTGAATCTGATATGAGTCTGTCTGTAAAAATGAAAGCAATGAAAAATCTGCTGTGCTCCAGGACCAACACTTAGCATGTTTAATAAATGTAGCATTACAATTTAATTATATAAATTTTAAACAAATCTTAAATTAAATTAATATAATTTATTTAATGAATATTTTGCTTTATTCGCCACTTTATTCAAGCTTATTTCACCAATACGTGCTTCTGTGAGCACCTGCTGGTGGCGTCTGTGAACCTGATTTTAATTCATAAAAGGGTCTTTTACACCTTTCTCCTGAATTTGTAGTATTTTAAGACTTAGTGATTATTCACTAAACGGTCTTCTGATGTCGAAATCAGTTTGTAATAGCTAAACATACTAGCCGTTATAATGTGACTGAATTTTATGCTAAAAAAGTAGCTTCAGATATTTCTGTGCAAGTTATTTTAGCATTCAGTGCGAATTTGCTGAAATACTTGTTTTTGGATATTTATTAATTGTTATTTAGTTGTATGTTTTAGCAGGATTTATAAAATAAAATTTAAGTAACTTATGAAAAATAACAAAACAAATAAGTGACAATTAATCAAGTTTAAAGTGAAGAACCCATACAGCCCAAAGAGGTAAAATGAACGTAAAAAGCCATCTCTGCCTCGTATCATATCATTTTGAAATCAACTAACAAATTATTGCAGCCACTGTTCGAGTCATGTGTATCTTAGCAGCTGCCCGTTGCTACAGGCTGAAGAAGCGAGCTCAGAGTTTATACTAGCTTTGGACTTGTAAACATTGAATGAACTTCGGCCTAACTCCAAGGCAATAGTTCCGAAGGTTAATTGTGATATATTATCACGAATGCTAATGGATACAGTAATAATCTGCGACTCAACCAGGATGGACCACTTAGTAACTGAAGCTGATATGTGTTTAGCGACAGCGATGTCAGAGTAATTTTACATGAATTTTGGGTTAATTCAAATATATTGTTGCAAAGATATATAACTATTATATTTGGCATTTCCTGACTATCCGAACTCCTACAAAATTCAATATACGACCCATAGATAACTTCCTGTTTATAAACACTAATAAAATGAAGCATTTTATAAGATACAATTATATCGGAAACCCCAAAAACTTTCATTTGCGTTCTTACAAAAGATGTTGCAGTTCAGAATTTTACAGCCAGAAATGATAGTAATGTAAAAGAAACTCTAGGTATACTCAAACATAGGGTACGCGCTTGAATAGACTGACAAATGTTTCACTGTGTTATTTTCATTATGCCAGAAAACTACATTTCTTTCATTACGCCAGAATAGGTATCTACCAAGTGTTGAAACTGGGATGCGGATAAAAATCACTAATTTGTTTTATTTTTTTATAATTAATTTTTTTGCTTAGCTTTGAACTGGTGTATCTCTATTTGTTTATATATTTATTTAATTCATTACATATCGTATTTTTAATGCTTTTATTACTTCCGCTGTTTAATATTGAACTTGTGTTTACGCCTGTATGTGCTTATTTCATTTATTATGTTATACATCATTTCACAGAATTGATTGACTTGAGAATTATAAATACACTTCTTACTGTCCCAGTACGGAGAACTGCACTGCGATGCGTAATGTAATAACTCAGGACACGGGAATTTACTACTGCATTTATTTTATACCATAACAATGCTTAAAGGGATAATAGTATGATGGGCATTTTATGTGTAGCATCATAGAATCTCGGTACCACAGATCACAGATGAGCTGATGTGGCTTCATTCATGGACAAAAAACCGATATTCCTTGTCTTCAACCTGAAATGTTTTACATGCATCTATATATTAACTGTATATGTAATGCATTTAACATATTTTCTTCTATTATGGAAATTTCATTTTATTTTACTGCATATTTAGATTACCCCATCCTGTTATATGTTACTAAATTCTTTTGTATATTATTATGCATATAACCTTTGTACCACTCAGTGCAATCACGAAACTTAAGAATGTTACAGCTGCCTACTGCCATATGAAAAAAAGAAAATACATTTGCAGAAAAATACAGTGCCTTTTGTTGGACTATAACGCAGACATTTGCCTCCGTAATGGGTGATCTACTACTCGATAGTGGCAGACGTGGGAAAACATCGACTAATCTATTGTGAATAGATGGCTGTCTTGCTCTCCTTCATGAGTCAAATGCAGTCAAAAGCTCAATTAGGATCAAATGTTAAGGCAAACATCCTCCTTAACGATATTTTGGGAGTTTCATGGAAACTCGTTTTCGAAGTCCTAAGAGCAAAAAGCAACTTATAATGAGATGATTCGGCCATGCGTCAATTGGATTGAAAGTTTGGAACTTTCTATTTGGTAGTTACTGCATTTGACAATGCTTTATAAAGACACTGGGTAATCTAGGCTAGTTCCTGCGTATTGTCGAGTATTTGCTCTTTCGGTTACTTAGAACTGTTTGCCTTGCATGTGGGACCTGCTGCTTTCCTCAATAAATTTTCCTATTTCCAGTTATTTAAGAAAATCCACGAAACAAAAACAGGGAATAACAATAGATATTGAGAACTAAATAAGGGACAAAAATGACATAATCTATCACCATTATGTCATACAAAATGCTGTTTAATACATTGTGAGAACTGACTATTTTTCGTTAAATGTGGTTAGAGCAGCAGAATTACGTATGATGATTATGGGCTCACCATACTTTTGTCCAATGTTTGCTGTGCCTTTTCCAGGATTTATTTTATGAAAGATTTAGGGGCAATGTTGAAAACATGCAATAACAAGCTGAAACAGTACTTTGTCAAAAAATAACAAAGCACCTCAATAGACCTTTTCTTCAAAGATTATTATTCACAAAAAATTAAAGCAATGCAAGATTATCAGGATTAGTTTTAAATAAATAAAGTTAAATTGCATAATTTCTGAAGTTGAAAATTTGAACCCTAGAGGCACAGTGTGGAGCCCAAGATAATCCTTTTGATTTTTGAAATTTTATTCTGATATCAAACCTGAATCTGCTATAATTAAACAAAATATGTTAAATTTAATTGTTTTGAAAATCAGGTTTTATTTTACATTAAGTGTTCAGCTTATCTTAGGCGTTAAAACGCCTACGATAAACTGAAAACTGCCGTTTGAAGGAAGTCCTTAGTATTCAGCTATGTTCTGATGAAAATGTGATTTGAATTACAGAAATTGTAGTTGTTGATATAGCCCACTCATAGGCTAATGCTCACTATGTGGTCTGAATTCATTAGTCTAATATTAACAGGTTAACAAACTGTAATATTTGAATTTCCATGAGCTTCTTTTCAATGATACAAAATGTAATTCCCATTGTGTAGTTGAGGCTGCATTTAATTTAGAATTAATTATAAATACATGCATACTTAATTTCTCTTGTCAAGTTTCGTTATAGCGATTTAAAATTACTTTGAACTGTCAGCGTTTATTTTAATTTTAAGTGATAAATGACTGGAAGAACCAATGAAGAAATCGATTGGGTAATGTTGAAGTAAATTTAGGATCTTGAAAGTTAAAGTATAAAATATTACAGAAAGTAATACAATATATAATATTACAAATAAAAATTCAACACGTAAACTAATACCTCAACTTTGATCTTTAATGCCCATTTTATTTCTTTAGAACACAAAAAAATAATCATTAGGTTAAATACTTGTTTGTATATTGGCAATGGATTATCAAACACGAAGAATTCTTTGAATAGATAAAATATTATCAAAAGCATATTTTTCTAGATTGGTTTGGTTTATTTTATTTACGGCAATCTATGCGAGATTTATCTGTCTAAGAGGCGGGATGTCTTCCTGGAGGACGTTCTAAAGAAAACTGGTATCTTTGCTACGCATAGGGAAAATCACGAAAACGCCATGCAACTAGTTCATTCACCTGGAGTCGAGCCCAAGTCGATCTACCAATATTCAGTCAGTTAACGGTTTTCCCTCTGTACTTTTTCTAAACCCGTATTTTTACGGATTGTAAATAATTTTGAGCTTTTAGCAAATAATATCAATAATAAATTTCAAAACTAATGTTTATGATTTTTTTAACTTTAAAATTATCTAAATGAAGAAAAATTGCAAGTTTAAGCATTTTATAAAATGCACATAACTAGGCATTCGCGCTCCAATTGCAGTTATATTTACACTTAATTATAATTCATTATCGAGTGAAAAATTTCAGCCAAGGACTAAGACACGTTTTTTATAGAATTTTCTAAAACCTATTTGCATAAAAACTGTTGAACTTACTATAGGGCAAAAATATCTTGGTAAACATTAATACGAATATGAATGATTTTTTTTCATTTAGCTCTGTTGTTTAACGTAGCCAGATGACTATAAATTTGCATTAAAGTGCGTGTGAGAACAGCGCCTGCTATCCAGAGATTTTTCAGAGCCTCTATGAAATCTAGGCAGACAGCCCTTGAGCTTTATAAAAAGAAGGCGTCCTCTAGATCCAACCTACAGATGCGAAGCTGAACTGTAGAACTGTGAACTTTATGAGAATGAGATAATGCCGAATTGACGTATAAAGAGACGAGAGCTGGTTTTTGGATTCATGTTAAATAATTAACGGAACCATTTAATTTAAACTGTGTGTCTGTATTTGTCATTGTCTTGAAGATTAAATTAGATCACTAGTGTGTTCCATCACATCAGTTACAAGCAAATCTTGAACTTCCACATTAATTACGTGAGATAAAATATGCATAAATGTGAATAAATAAATACCATACCAAAGCATCAAACGCCAGGTATGATTGCAAAACTTTTTTTAATTATTTAATTGGGCTCAGTTAAATGCTTTAAAATTTTTAATCACAATATATGTATATTACATTTCATTGCAGATATTATTGATATTATTCTCGGATCTCTCAAAAGCATGGTAAATACTATGAAATTAAAAATATTTCTTAGAATCTTTGCTTTGTTCAATCTCCATAAATTCGAAGACAGCCTGTAATGACTTTACTCTGAAGTACAGATCCTTTAGGAATATCAATTTTTTCTCCGTTGTTAGCAACGATAATCACATCACCTTTGAGAGTGACATTCTTTCCAAAAGTTACGTCTCCAGCTATTGTTAGATGAATGAGATCTTTACAGTCGGGCATATTTTGGAATCGTTTCTCTATGTCACGATAGCTTTTAAAGTGATCATCCACGAATTTTACTCGAGGTGGAAATGAAAATGGCCTTAAAGGATTCATTGTTACATTCCCGTTTCCAAGAACGTATACGTTGCTTTTAATCAGAAAGAGGTCTGAGGAGGACTTGACAGGTAAAAATCGACTTCGGGGAACAACTACTGCAAATGCCTGGTTGAAATATTGAATTGCGGCTCCAGAAGCCGTTTCTAATTGTATAATTTCTAATTCTTTTTCACCAACCATTATCTTTTTCTTATTTTCTATGATATCAAGTGAAAGATCATGCTTTTGTAACATCTTAACTATTGATTCAAGTTTTATCCATAAGTTGTTAGTATTAAATACCTTAAACTTAGCCATAGATTTAAAATCATCGATGTGGTTTTCAGGCACTTCAGCATACTCTAGTAATTTTACTTTTTCTTTCCAGCAAATGAGTGTTCCACCTTTAATATCATTAGAAGTTTTCTTCGTGACTTCCATCATGAAATCTGGAGCTATGTCCGTTGTAGGATTTATTATGCTATTGAGAATTGAAAAATCTACTGTTGCCCCCAAATTATCTATGTTAGAAAGAAAGCAGTACTCTCTACCTTCATCCATGAAACTCTTGATTAGACCAGACTGATGAAAGGCGTTATAGAAGTTACCATGCCCTGGAGGATACCACAAATAGCTCTCCAAGTTCCTACATGAATTTGGAAGCAGACTGTAGTTATCAGCACGTATTCTTGGATATCTACTCTGCATGAAAGTATATATTTTTGTCTTCAGATTCTGGTACATCCTTAACTCTTTTTCTGTGGCTTCGTTTGTATTAAAAGAATTCATCAAGACTAAAGGGACATTTGCATTATACTGGGTGTTCAGATCTTCGATTTGACGAATTGTTAGATCTAAAAATGTAAGTCCGCTGCGCACGTGTATCAAACTCTTAGGACCATCGCATTTCATGGTTGTGCCCAATCCTCCGTTTAGTTTAATGACAACGAGTTTATCGAGCAGGTACTTAAATGTGTCAGCGTCTGGCCTTAAAATACTGTTGTAGTCTAGCAAAGTTTTCGGCGTTAAAGGAGTTATTTCTTCCCATTGGACAGATGGCATTTTCTGATCGAGATATCTCTTAAATAACTTGAAAAACTCTTGAAAATCTTGCACATGAGAATCATATTCATCTTTCGGACACTCCTTCAGGAGCTCCTTAAGATGTTCTTCCATCTTACATATCGTATTTCTGTTTGAATTCATATTCTTTTTTTCAGTCTCATTTCTATATTATGTTGGCAGATTTCGATTGTAGTAGAGCTGCTGTAAAATATTGCTGTGTTATATTTAGCATTTAAAAAAAGAAAGAACTTAAGATCTAAAATTTAATTAATAACAAATTCATGTTTTGTAACTCAAACATAGCATGAAACCATAAAATTCATTTAGCTCTTTAGATACGAATAAATATTTAAATTTTAATATACGGGGAGACATAAATATGTGATGAAAAACGAAATGTAAACTCGATAAATCCTCATGTTTTTTTATATTTAACGCCAGGTTTTTTAATGCAGAAGGGCTACTAAATCTCGAAACACGATTTTGTTTCACGTTGCAATCAAGTCTGTTGGCTATTCAGCAAAATTTGAACTTTCTGTTTCAGATTTAACCTGCTTGTTATTGATCAACAATTCTATTTAAAAACAATAAATTAAATTCTTAAGAAACTTTTTATTACATTTTAATCTGATTATATCAAACGAAAATGCATAACTTTTCATATATACAGAAGACTGTATATAACGTTTCCATACTAGCCTAAATTCATATTCATCTAGTATCCTATAAAACGTTTCACTGTTAAAAACTGTATTGATAATCTTAAAACATGTTAAACATTAAAAGAATTCTTTTGGGTGACCCTTCAGATATCAAAATTTTTCAGATTTACTTATTTATTTATTTTCAGATTTATTCATATATTTATGTATTTATTCGAAATGGCTTCAGCTTTTTCTTCAAAAACAAAAAAGTCTCAAAAATTCATATTAAAAATTGTAACTGACAAAGGCTTAATATAAAGCTCCTATTTATATGAAATGTTATCTACATAAATGTTAATTTTCTTTCTGCGTTCATATGGTTAATACATTATCTACTTTCGATTTATTGCCAATAATGATATTGAGATGGATACAATACAATTTGAAAGTTTTTAGTTTATTAACTGTTTCTTTTCCGGAACAGGGAGAGCAAAATAATGAAACCATAGAAATTAATTAAATAACCAGACGTATTATGATGAAAATTAAGAGCGAAATATTTCATACTGTTCATTTTGTTTTCAAATTTCATATATTTTAGCACATTGATGGCTTCTTCAGGTTCGCAGAAGTATCGGAAACAGAGTATATAGTGCATTAAAGTATTAATTATTTCATTAAAAGGTTATTATAATTTTTTACACCATGAAATGAATTTGAATTACACCGTTCATTATAGTTAAGCGAACAGACGCGTTAGAATTCAACATTTATTTTTTTTAATTGTTAATTTAATACAAAACTTATACGTAACCAATATAGAATGAAGAAAGAAAGAACAAATGGAAATAGGTGTAATACATGTAATCATATTATCAATAAAATATTTCAGATATTTGTCTTCTGTAGAGGCCTTTGCGACCGAAAAATGCCGTTGGAGCAACTCGGTCTTCAGAATGTGTGATTTGTTGCCAAAGTTTCAAAGCCCTAAATGAGCAATTCATGCAATATATATAAAAGTTATTTCAAATGTATATATATATATATATACACACACATTTGAATATATATATATATATATATTGTTGCGTGCGTACGGGTTCGTAAAGGATTGAATGCACCAGTCGTAAATAAAGTTAATAAAATTTATTCTTTTTGCAGGAAATGAAACAAAACACAGAAATATCTCCTGAGAGATATTTTTACAATATCACAATATCTCAAACGTTAAGCAGAATTTAATTCAAAACAGATAAAGTTAATCCAATCTCACAGCGAATTTGCTACAATCAATCACAACATTAAGTAAAGAAACAGTTCGCTTAAAATAACTACAACTGAGCTGAGGTGTTTTAATTCGGCTTTCATAAGCTTTTTAATTACTTACTAGAATATTCTGGTATAACCTCGATTTTTCTCGATATTTGTGGATGGCAACAATAATTACGAGATATTTATTTATTAAATATTTAATGCAAACGTTTTTTTATTTTTACTGTTCTGACGTAGCTTTCTTTTCAGCTGAGGGTGTAAAGGCGTCGTTTGGATTTTGTCAATGCCGAGTAGCTTGCAGAGTTCTTTGATTACTCCCGATCAAAAATTCTTACTTCGATAGGAATGTAACTGAAGAGGCACTCCAAACCTGGAAATCCAGTGCTGTATCATCATCTCTGCTACTGCGACAGCCTCTTGATCAGGAATAGGATATACTTCAGGCCACTTGGTGAAATAATCGATGACAACGAGGATGTATTTGTTGCCATCAGCAGTTCGTGGCAGAGGTCCTAAGATGTCTAAGGCGATACGTTCAAAAGGTGCTCCTACATTGTAACGTTGCAGGTCGGCTGCGTTTCTTCGGTCCTTTCCGACTTGCACAGCCATCGCAAGTTCGGCACCACTTTTGCACGTCATCCTTTGCATTATTCCAGTAGAAACGCTCACGAACTCTTTGCAAGGTCTTTATTATTCCGAAGTGACCTAGGGCTCCTATGCAGTTCTTTAAGAACATCCGGGATCTTGGGAGTAGCAGTTGCCATCGGAATGTCTTTCCATCATCCGAATCGATTTTCCGGTACAAGACGCCTTTTCGAATATGGAGTGAGTCCAGATGGTCTTTCGAATATAGGCAAGAGTCAATAACAAAAAAATAGATAACTTCTAAATTTTGTCAACACATATCAAATCAGATTAATAGCTCCGACTCAGTTTACCCATTATCAACGTGGCAATGGTGATATACTAGATATAGTATTACTTAAAAATCTCACTCAAACTCCTTATTTAGAAGTTATAGAGGAATTGTCATCTGATCATTTCCCTGTCACTTTTGAGTTTAATGGATTTTGCCCTTTTTCCACAAAAACTCAAGAAAAATAAATTAAAGCAAGTATACAAATCTTCTTCAGAATGTCCCTCAAAATCCTGTACTCAGGCACTGCAAAGATATTGAAAATGTAATTTACAACTTTACGCTACGTATTAAAGATGCTATAAAAGCCTCATTCTATGTAGAAAGAAAACCCAAGACCTCCCGACTTCATCTTAGATACTATTAAAAGAAGAAATAGGCTGTGTAAATTCTGGACACTCTCTCAAGACACTGCTACTAAGCGTGAAATAAACCATCTTACCCGTAATATTTCAACTGATATTCATAATTACTGTTCGGACTGCTGGGAACAAATTATTGACAATATAGAAGCAGACCCATATACTTTATGGAAAATTGCAAACTCTATGCGGAAGGAGCGTACAAAACACCTCTCACCGATCAATCACATGGGTAGTGCATTTCACTCGGAAGCTGACATAGCTAAGGTTCTTGTTAGTGAGCTAGAAATTTCCTTTCAACCTAACCCATCTTCTGATTTGAGCACGAAGAAGAAATTAACTCAACTGTTTTGCACTGGGTGACAGAGAGAAAACACGAATTTTAAATGAAGTGTTTCACTGGGAGAAATTCAGCAAATTGTAAAAAATCTAAAAGACAAAAAAGCTAAAGGTTATGATGGAATTAGTAATTAGGCAAATAAATCGCTTCCCACAACATGTTTTGTATTCCTGGCTAATATTTTTAATGCTTGTATCCGAAACTGCAATTTCTCCTCTCAGTGGAAGCATTGGATTGTCATCCCTTTACTTAAAATGCAGGAAAAAATCCGACCTTACCATATAGTTACCGTCGCATAAGCCTCCTACATTCAGTTGGAAACATGTTTCAGAAAGAGCTATCAACCGAAAACTGAATGATCATCTGCAGAGACTGGAGTTGATTGACACGTCTCAATTTGGCTTTCGAAATTCACACAGCACAACTCATCAAATCCTGAACCTGATTGAATATATTTCTAACGCATTTTTTCATAGAGCCGGAGTTGCCACTTGAGCCGGAGTTCTCGATTCCGAGAACGCATTCCACAAGGTATAGCATAATGGATTACTGTACAAATTAACTAAATTTTTACTGCCTGTTAGCTTTATTAAGCTCATCTTGTCTTATTTAAAACGAGGTACTTTTCAAGTACGAGTGGATGATGCACTTTCACAGAAGAAGCTTATACACGGGGACGTCCCTCAAGGGTCAATTTTAGGACCAACGTTTTTTGTAATTTACATACATGATCTCCCCAATCCCTTAAATTCAAGATTATTAAAGTATGCTGACGATACCGTAATTCTTTTGAAGTCAAAAAGCCCGCAACTAGCTATCGAGAATCTTTTGTTCCACATCAACGTTGTCGCCATCTGATATCGGCTATGGAAGATAAAATTAAATACGTCTAAATGCACAATTGTTTTATATAGAAGAATCAAAAGGTAAACACACGTTAATACAGTTGTTTATTTTGAAAATGATGTTATCTATGTTTCGGATTCTTACAAGTATCTTCGGGTTACCATGCAAAAATTTACTTTGCATTAAATATACATTCACAGTATAAAATATTGCAAACGTGAGACTAAATTTAATTTAAGAACAACAATACGAATAAAACTATAAAGATGTGAAAAAAACCTGGACTTAAATTTTCATTTTGAGAAAAAATACATTGGCTCTACTCGTACAGAACGCAAGAAAGTAATAAATAATTAATGCATAATACCGACGTTTTAAAAATATTAATTATTTTAGTCAGAAGTAAAACTTAACAGCAACTTTAAACTTAATTTAAAGAGCTGCAGTTTCTTTGAAACCTAATAAAATAAGAAGTATCATCCATAAAAAATATTTACACATCTAATTAAACGACACCGCCAGTTCTGAAATCATTCATATTAAATTTTCACATTTTACGAAACCTTATTATTTATTATACTTTTAAATGCTCATAGATAACTTGAATATTTTACTATAATAAAATATAATGTAATAATAATATATTAATATATTATAATACTATAACATAATATATTAATATTTTATAATGATATAGCATAATAATAATATATTAACATCATATTACTTGCACATATTAAATGCATTATATATATTTACTTTAATATATTATAACTTGAATATATTAAAGCAAGCTTTTACTAAATCATACATAAGATGATCGAAAAGCAAGAATAATATTCATGCAATCTTAATAACACATTTTGATATAAATGTACATTTACGGATAATGTTTATATAAGAATCTGATTGCAATTTCACGAAAATAATACTTACCGCACTTTCGCAATCAAAAATCAGCTCTTTATTTGCATTTATATTTTAAATGTATAAATACTCATTTCACGAATATAAAAGTTCCATTTGAATTGATGTTTTAATTTTTAAATATAAAGTCTTCACTTCCATTTTAATTATGCAAAAGAAATACAGCTAAATTTGTTGCCATTCATGCTTCAAAACTCATCTAGTTAAACGCAATGAATCTGAATTTAAAAATTCTACAAAAGCCCACTAAATCATTGAAAAACATATTAATATAGAAGTTATTAATTATCTTTTCTAAGAAATCAGATATCATCATAAATTATGTTTCTGCTTAATATTGAGAAAAAGACTCAAGCTCTGCTGAAATGCAGGTCAAAGTATAAATGCCATCTTTAATTTTTTAATTAGTTATGTTTTATTTAACACGTGCAACATCAATTGAATCAGTGTTTTTAATTTGCAGCGTAAGTACTGAAAAATATATAATTATTAACAAATCGAAATGAAAATTATGTAATAAAATGTAATAAATTATTTAGAAAACGATGTAAGTTTTGTTCTTTAATGTAATCAAGAAACGAGTTTCGACAAGAATCTTAAAATAATGGTTTTCAGTAACAAATTCAATAAAAATCTGAAAGTTTTAAGATTTTAGTCACGCAAAATGATTTACAAAGGGTTTTTACGCTGTTCCTAAACTCGCAGTCTACTAGCCTGCGATTTTATTCACTCCTACCAACTCATTTTCTTTTGTGTATTTAGCTTTATTACTAAGCAGCATTTTCTTGGCACTTGCGTCATATACAATTCAACAGCAAAATTTAAAAACATTTTAGAGCAGCATAGCAGTGTACGTTTAGAATTTACGATGCATCGTTAAGAATTGACACACATTTTTCTGTTTTTTCTTCGGTCTTTTATTAGTTCATCATGTCAGTACTCTATTTTTTGCTAAAATAGCTTTAGAAAATATTTTTTTGGCATTTTATTATTTACGGTTTTATTACGGTTTTTTTATGATGTTTGTATTTATTAAATATCATGTTCTTGATGCTTAATGCCACATGCAATTCGATTGAACAGCAAAATAAAAAAATATTTAAAAATAGCATATCTTTAGAGATTCCGTTATACAGTCTGGAGATCAAAACGAGATTTCCTCACAGTGTTTCCACTACTCTCTTTGAAATCATTGAGTTAATTAATTAAGAATTGATTAAGGTTTTGTAAACTATGAAAAGCTATTTTTTCACTTCTATTATGTTGTCACTGGTCTTTTACATATTTTATAAATGTTTTATTCAGGCGATTTTCGTCATGCGTGCATCGTTCCAACTCCATTTAAGGTTTTCCAATGCGCTGATGAATTTCCGTGAGAAGAATGTGGATGTTACTGTTCGAAAATTTCGAAATAATTTTACTGTAAGCGTAATCGTGAGAGCTCTATTTTTTAAATCATCCTAATCTCGAATACTTACCTTGAAAGAATAGTATCTGAAGTTTCATTTCGGTTGGTTGCGCGGATAAGCCCCCAAAGGTTGATGTATCGTGGATGTTTTTATCACCACACTTTATATAAACATATATATATATATATATATATATGTGTGTGTGTGTGTGTGTGTGTGGGTGTGTGTGTGTGTGTGTATAATACACTGCTGGCCACCCAAACTGCAACACCAAGAAAGACAAAAGATATCACAACAAAATTTATTTCGTAGATAACATGTTGACCAAGTATCGAACGATTAAATTTATAGACTTCTGTGAAGTGTTGTTCCTTCTCGTATCAGTAGTCAGACTAGTCACCATTGTTGGAGATCACCGCTGCCACACGCTTCGGCATTGATTCAAAGAAACTGGATGTGTTCTTGGGGTACAACAGACGAAGCAGCTTCCACACGTTGCCAAAGTTGATCTACTGTGGCAGCTTTGGACGTAATCTGGGTTAATCGTTCAGCAACCATGGACCATATGTTTTCTGTCCGTGAAAGATCTGGAGAACGAACCGGCCAGGGAAGCAATTCAATCTGGCGATTGACGAAGAACTCTTAGAGGATGCATGCCAAGTGTAGTCGTGCATTATCATGTTGAAATATAGCTGTGTGCAAGCCCTGAAGTTAAGGAAGGACAACTGGCTCCAACACCTCGGAGATGTAACGCTAGCTGTTTAAAGTACCGGCAGTGCGTACTAGAGGAATGCGAGAGTGATATCCAATACCGCCGCATACCATAACAGCCGGTGCAGGACCAGTGTGGCGGTGCATAACGAAGCTGTCCAGCACTCTCTCTCCACGGTGTCTCCAGACTCGAATCCGACCATCGTCGTGTTGCAGACAGAAGCGTGACTCGTCAGTAAAGACAATTTTATTCCATTCGGTCGTCCACATCCTTCTTTCATCGCACCATTGGCGGCGGAGACGTCTATGGTTCTGCGTCAAGGGTAAACAAAGCAATGGACGTCTTGCGGACAGAACCATTCTGCTGTAAACGGCGTCGAATGGTAGGCGCAGACACTGAATGATGCGTTACAGACTGAATGTGCTGTGCTATGGTTCGTGATGTGACTGAGCAATCCGTCTCTTCCATGCGCACAATGATCCTGTCATCACGTGAAGTGGTGCACTGAGGTGGATGCATTCAACACGTCGGGCCATCGTACCCTCCTGCATCCAACGCCAAATTCTCTGAAAGATAATCCACACTTAGGCCACTACCCTTCCTCTGTCGAACTCGGATACTTGATCAAACGATGATCGTTGTTTACTACGAGGCATAATTAATCGTTTTTTTTAAACCACAAGAAAATCACAATTGCCGAACTTGAAATCGTCGAAAACTCCAAGCCTTAAATAGCGGTTTGAAGTGGCACCACAGGCGTGCATGATGTGTGTCTGTGCTGAAATTCTAATCATTTGCATATCTCAATTTCGCTAGGGCATATTGTAAATTTCATGTTATTTGCATGCTTCCTTCAGGGTGTTGCGTTTACGGTGGCCAGCAGTGTATATGATTCAAAATATATATAGTTCAAAATAAGCAAAAAAAATATGATTATCCTGCCTGAGGAAAAAGACGTAGGATGGGGAGTATTTAAGATGTCTTAAAAATAAAGGCGCAAATTATATATACATAGACACTTTTCCTCTATTTAGCTGCTACGCACTTCGCGATTTTTTTAAATTGTAAACAATTTTGCGATATAAGAAAATGTAATGTCATACATACACACGGTAGTACATTTCCGTAATGCATACACGCAGTTGATAAAATATTTGGCCGCACATATCGAAACTTTTTCTTGAATAGTACCTTTTCTTAAATTTAATATATAGGTAAACATCAATCCTTGTGTCAGTTAGGGCATTTTTGTTACTGGATGTATATTGACTAAGCGAAACTTTTACGGAGAATAATTATAGCAAAATATCCTAGAAAAAATATTTTCTTAGAAGTTAGGTGTATTCTCATTACGTATATAATTTTATTGTCTATTGCGTGCTAGGTGTAACGTATAAGGATTTATATAACATTATACCCATTACATTTACGGTTTAGTCTTCGAATGAGGTAGAAAATATCAAGCTTTATTTCAATTTTTAATATATTTCTTGCTAAAATGGCCTCACGTAAATCTTTGGTAACATTTGAGTTGCACGTTACAGATTGTAAATGTATACTCGAAAATTTTGGTTACTAAGAGCAATGAATGCTTGAAGAAGTAAATGCCATTTTTATTAATTGCATAATAGTATTCAGAAAACGAACTAATGTCAAAATGTATCATATAATGTACTCTAGAATATACTGGTTGGAAATAAAAAACACTGATTGTCCAAACTACAAATTTTCATGCATATTGTTTATGTTTACTTCTCTACAAAATTTAGTAATTTTACTTTGTTTTGAGAACGTTTAAATATATGCCGAAAGTCACTCTTATTTTTCGAAGTGCTAATCGCTTTCACTTGATGAAGTCCAATAGTATTTTAACAGAAGTCATTGTCTCGAATCTTATGTATCTTTCTCGCTTGTATTTTTAGCGTAACGTTCTGCGTCTTCTCTGCTCGTGACATTTGAACTTATATGCGCATCACTCAAGCATTAAAATACCGGCTTAATCGAATTGTCATCAAACATTCCTCGATGATTTCCTGACAGAAATATTTGTAGAAATTTACGTTTTCATTTTTTGGCATATAACTTCAGTTATTGTCTTGACTTCACAATTATATAAATCTTCGATTTCTCTATTAGAAAGAACTTTTCTTAATGCTCAGACCTTTGAGTGTTTGCTTTTTACATGTTCTCTCTCATAATATTTAGTATATTAAAAAATTCAATATTTAATATTGAGTGATGCATACATGGGCACAGCCATGCGCGCTTAATCGGAAAACTGCTCAGCACAATTAGATAAATCATTGATTTTTATATTAGGAAGATTCTCTCTGCATGCTCAGATTTTCATTTTTCATCCGCTCTCGAGCCCTGATTTGAGTGTGTATGCATGGACAACATGCACGGATAATCCGCACCCAATCAATCGAAAGAACATCGCATTTCATTAAAAATTCATATTGCTTTTAAAGTCGCAATGACGGCCCATGCAATAAAGCGAACACAAAAGGACGAAGACTCGTGTAGCGTTGATATGTTCATGATATAAAAAAGGGTAAGACTAAATAATAACAAATTAAAAATTTTGTAAATTTATAATTTCTCTCAATTTTCTGTATTTATTCATTATAAAAGCTTCCGCATGAGTCAAATTTAGTGCATGTTTCAAGAAACTCATTTCATAAAAAATGACCTATTATGATTAATTTTTTATGAAATTTATTTATTCATTATAATTTTAGAATTGAATAAATGTATGCAAATTAGTTTTGAGGAAGCGCATGGCAAATGATTGTTTCACATCGCATATGCTGTAGTGACGCCTTTTACGTATACTTCACAAAACAAAGTTTCAGTTTCCGTAATAGCACAACACTAAACTCAATTTGGCTTAAGCTAAGTATATATTAATCTGATATTCTGCAGTATCGGATGCATTATCGACTCTCTTTACATTTCAATATCAGGATGTCAAATAAATTCAGCAATTTAAAGCAATTAAAGGATTTATTTAACATTGAACTAGAATTTCAGAACTAAAATCATAAACAGAATAAACTTCCTCAATTGGACAGAAACTTGACTTAAAGTAATTATAAAAAAATTAATTTAAAACTCAATAATATGGTTCTGCGAGAAAAAGAAACATAATTACAAACTTCTGATTTCCAGAAATTTCTTAATTATAGAAATTTCTTAATTTTATTACAGAAATTAATAAAGTAATCGTGAAAATTACTTTCTTAATTTTTAACCCAAAATTATCACCTAATAACAACAGAGCTAGAGGCAACAATAACAACAGAGCTAAAGGCAGATAATAACAGCGAAATTTCATCAGAAGAAATAAGGTTTGGTAGTTTTCTTTTCTAAGCTTCGATTTTAGTTGTGGTTTAAAACTCATTTCATTTACACATTCTGAGGAAGGAAACGAAGCAGTATACGTCTAGGACAAATTCAGCATAATACTTAACATAGAATTAAAACATATTAATTAAAACAAACCTTCCAATTACTCACTATAAAATGATTTTATATGCGTGGGAATTACTAATAAAAGTTACGATATAAAAAACAAGAGTGCATGCATTTAGTATTTAAAAAATAAATATCTCTTAATATTGTTGCCATCGAGGAAAATCGAGACATTTATAGATTTTGCCAGAATATTCTAGGGAATAATTGAAAAGCTTATAAAAGCCGAATTTAAACACCTCAGCTCAGTTGTAGCTGTTTTAACCAACTGTTTCTTTACCTAATGTTGTTATTGATTGTAGCGAATTCGCTGTGAGATAGAATTAGTTTTTCTGTTTTTAATTGAGTTTTGTTTAACGTTTGAGATATTGTGATATTGTATGAATATCGCTAAGGAACTATTTCAGCAATTTGTTTTATTTCTTGTGAAAAGAATAAATTTTATCAACTTTTTAACGACTTGTGCATTCAATCCATTACGAGAGCGTACGCACGCAACAATCAAATAAGGTTTGGAAGTTTTCTTTTCCAACCTTCGATTTTTGTTGTGTTTCAAAACTCATTTCGTTTACACATTCTGAGGAAAGAAATAAAGCAGTATATGTATAGGAGAAATTCAGCATAATACTTAACATAATAATTA
The DNA here is from genome assembly GCA_000611955.2 of Stegodyphus mimosarum. Classification (NCBI taxonomy): domain Eukaryota; kingdom Metazoa; phylum Arthropoda; class Arachnida; order Araneae; family Eresidae; genus Stegodyphus; species Stegodyphus mimosarum. Next base: position 24,332 of record KL813603.1, on the reverse strand, counting down.
AAATAAATCTTCCAATTACTCTCTATAAAATGATTTTATATGCGTGGGAATTACTAATAAAAGTTACGATATAAAAACGTTCTCTTCTGATATTTTTAAAGATAGAAAATATATCAGTATAATCATTAATAATTTTGTGTCTCAACATTAATAAGCTCTCTCTTCAATATATTGATTTACATAATCAAACACATTTTATTACTAATTCATCGTAATGATTTGAATTCTCTCTGGCGATTTCAAAGTATGAACGTTTCCCATTTTAAACCATTCGGTGTGTTATTTCCTTCATAACTGAAGATATTTATACGAGAATATACATTCACAATGGAAGAACTCACCGATAATGAATTATTTGATATGGTAGATGGAGCTTAACAATACTAGCAAATTATTGTGTTGGGAATTAATAGCTATTACTAGCTTTCTTTGTATAAACATGATTTAATTCATAGTGTTTATGCTTGTAAAATCTACTCATTAGAATTCTTCTTTTTTCTTTTGCTTATTTTATTTCATGAAGCTGTAACACACACTGCTAATCGAAATTAAAATATATTGACAGAAATTAAACTTAGCTGTTACTGACCGAACAAGCGTTAAAGCTGTTTGTATAAAAAACATTATTTAACATAAATTATATGCTTGCTAATTCATTAATCTCAAAATAATGATTTAGTGTGCCAGTTATGAATAAATAACCGCCTTTTGTTTTGCTTTAAATTTTCTGTATGATAGCATATGACAGCCTTTGATGGAAATGAAAATATCACACCTTGATTCATAGACTTCAACAAACTGGTGTTCAGATCGTATGGAAATGTACTCTACTCTTCTGAAAATACCCATTTTAGATCCATCTGAAAAAGCTCTTTTCCGTTTCAAGAGTCATTTGGCATTATGTAATTTGCTGATTAAGTTTTCCTACACATACACAAATCAGAGGCATAAGATGGTTAATCATTGCAATATTATCTTCTGCTTGCAACTATTATAAATTCAGAAATGCTCAATGTCAGTGAGGATTGTCATCCACTTACAAAACGTCTAAGCCAATAGTACCCCTAAAAATATTACATGGGATTCCAAGACCTAGCCCACATATCTGTGATCAGTCAGTTACAAAACTTAAATCAAATATATGTAGCTCGCGGCAACTGTTTTTGATTATAGCGTCTCAAATCATTAAACCGCTTCCAAGTAAACTGGATCTTCAGGCATTAAGAAAAATGGATTTTCAAAGAATAAGAAAACTGGATTTTCAAATAATAAGAAAACTGGATTTTCAATGAACAAGAAAATGCAAGTATGCAAGTTGGGCATTCTTTGCAACCTCCAAATCAAAGTACGCTGTCAAAGCATAGGATCATCGTTTATGCTATCAAATTCGTAAGTACACGGCCCTATTCATCTTGGCTCCAGTGACGTTACGGCGGCACCACCTTAAATTAGCTTCTTTGGGAAATGAAGTGAAAAGGTTATTTGCGATTGGTTTTCTCGTTATAAACCTAACAACGCAAAGATTATATAATTCAGCAAAAAGGCTTATTTTGAGTTACTGCCTGAAGATCAAAAACCAAATCTCTTATAATAGTTTTACTATTTCTTGAGTCTAAAATGACATAAAATCGTTTCGCGGTGTAATTTCTTATCTTGGTCGCCATTGATTAAACTATCTAGAAACTTGTTTGAGTTTGCTTTCCCTTTTAAGTTTCTTATTAAACGTTATTTTAGTCCTTCAAGTAAATGATACCTTTGAGTCAAAACTAATGAAAACTAATCAGAATCCAAAACCACACTAACTTCAAACAGCATTACATATACGATTTCCAAAAAAAAAAAAAAAAAAAAAAAAAAAAAAAAAATTTTTAAAAAAAAAAAAAAAAAAAAAAAAAAAAAAAAAAGCTTTCATTGCGCAACACGTTCACAGTTCGCTAAATGAAATATTTCGTGTGCTAACCAAAGCGTAGAAATGCTATTTTGCACTCAGTCACAGCTAATTAATAATTAACTAGTCGGACATTGGAATAAAATTTGAACAACTGAACATATTGTTTCAGAATATATCTTACATTTCACGCACAGCGTGCAAGTAATGCTATTTTCTCTCCTCAAGAAGTATGATATTCCAAGGCGGAAATCTCAGAAATACTAAACTCTAAATAAACAGATTATTTCAACCTGCATTTTAAATATAAAAATGCCTGAAAATATTAAAATAAGAATTGTTGATTGTTTATTTTCAAGCCCTGACAACTCAATTTCCTGAAAAATGTAATTTTGTTCCCCTTTATTATATCTCGATATTTTTCTTTTTTCAAATCTAAGTCCAGCACTTATAAGAACGTTTGAAAGATCACGCACACGTTTTTCGAACATATCTGCAAATCTAACGCGTTAAAGTGTTTGAATCAAATCTGTGCTCGGACGTCTATTTCTAAATACTAGTTTCTCCTCTCTTATTTCAGATTTTAAACGTTATTTACTATTTTCGCAATAAATATAAAGTTAAAACAAGGTATTAAGAAACGCTTATGTTTATTTAAAAATAAAATAGTGTCAAAATTTTTATTACATGACTTAATATTGCAATCTTATTACATGAAATACTCTTATTATATGATTACATTTCAACTATCCGCCAAACTACCATCCCTTAATTACAGTGCTACCAAGGCAACGTATTAAGATATATTAACCGAATGCATTTAAAACTTATGCAGCATCACCGCTTTTATAACAGGGATATTACTTAGATAAATCCTTTAGTCTGGCTGACTGTTTTATTTTTCGGGCAGTCCTTGTTACATAAGCAGTTTCTTGAGTAATTACGCCTTGAGCACATTGTTATGTGGCTTGATTGGTATTTCTTGAGCGACGTAAAATCTTCTCATTAGACCGTCAGCTAAATAACTGTATCATTATACACAGTCCAGTCACATTAATGTGACCACCACGTACTTTCCATGTCAGAGTTAAATAACCAATCACAGAAGGCAGGTGGCAGCACAGTGCAGTTGAGCGTATATAAAGGGTGTGTGAGGGCTTCGGAAAACATTTCAATCGTTGGCGGAATGCAGAAACGAAGCGATTTATCCGACTTCCAAAAGGGCATGATCATTGGCTTTCGGGCCAAGGGTGGAAGCATTTCCGAAACGGCTGAGTTTGTGAACTGTTCGCGTGCCGCCGTGGTAAAAGTGTACCGTGCATGGCAAAATGGGACTGTCCAAAATCAGCGACGTGGCAAATGTGGTGCACCACGGGCCATAGATGACAGAGGCGAACGACGGTTGCGGAGATGCGTTCGGGCAGATAGACGGGCTACCGTTGAGCAACTGACCACCAAAATGAACCAAGGGGCTACCAAAAGTGTCTCCCAAAGTACTATTCAGCGAACATTGCTGCGTCTGGGCCTCCGAAGCAGACGCCTGGTTCGTGCACCTATGCTGACTGCTGTTCATCGACGGCGAAGGCTAGAATTTGCACGCCAGTACAGCAGCTGGACGTCCACTGAGTGGCGACAGGTTGCGTTTTCGGATGAATCGCGTTTTATGCTCCATCGGACAGATGGACGTTGGCGTATAAGGCGTGAAACCTCTGAAAGGAACCACCCTGCAACCATTGCCGGAACGGTCCAAGCTGGAGGCGGGAGCATTATGGTCTGGGGAATGTTTTCCTGGCATTCTCTAGGTTCACTGATCATTGTGGAAGGCACAATGGATCAATACAAGTACGCATCTGTCCTTGCGGACCATGTTCACCCCTACATGCGCATTGTTTTTCCTCAGGATGATGGCATCTTCCAGCAGGACAATGCGAGGTGCCATACAGCTGCCAGTGTACGTGCGTGGTTCGAAGAGCACCAGGATGAGTTTACCGTCCTCCCCTGGCCAGCAAACTCACCTGACTTAAACCCAATCCAGCATCTGTGGGACCATCTCGATCGAGTTGTTCGCGCCATGGATCCTCAACCGCGTAATCTAGCGCAGCTGGCCACGGCATTAGAGTCGGCATGGCTCAACATCCCAGAGAACACCTTCAGGGACCTATGTGACTCTCTTCCTGCACGTCTCGCAGCAGTCCGCTTTGCGAAAGGTGGTTATTCTGGCTTTTGACAGATGGTCACATTAATGTGACTGGACTGTGTATATATTTATATTACGAGCGTTGATAAACAGCCTTAAATTTATTTTCTCATATCAATATTGTACATAACATTTTACTTTGCAAAATTAAAATGTTCGTACATTGTCCTAAAAGTAATTTATATATGAGATTGCTTACCACTAAGTGTTCAAGTAATGGGGCCTTTTTCTACAAAAATGTGGCTATAATATAGATATACTTCTTGACGTATCTTGAGCTCACAATACATTCAAATAACAAGATTTTGCCAATTGAGCTCTCAAACATCTGTCACGGGTCAACAGAAATCTTAGGTATTCAATATTTGCCGATATGAATTTATTTTTTGTATGAATTTATTTATTTGAGTAATGGACTTTTCCATGTAAACCAACGACCGAGACGGAACTGTGTAACACTGCACCCTAAAGAATGAGTCTTATATAGTAAAATCTCGGTTTCAAGTCATCCTCAGATTTCGGATACGAATGCCAATCAACCAGTTATTAAATTTTGTATCATAAGTAAAGAAATAAGGAAGTAAGATATAAGTAAGGAATTTGCTAGCTGTTATTCATCAAAGAATTTAAGAGCTCTTTAGAAGGTAGGTTGCCAAAATACAAATCAGAATCATATAGCAGTTCGGAATAGCCATCTTCGTGTGCTAACGTACATTGTACAAAGAGGATGAAAAATGAAAGAGCGGCACATAAGAGAACATAAAGCTTTTATTGCTGACAAGACATTTGCGAAATATATTGAATTTACAGAAGAAGTTCAGAATTTCGGCCATAAATGCAACTCTCGCTTTGCATCGTCGTCGCGTGACGTGACTTATATTTTAGAACGTTTCGGAAGTGTCTCAGACTTCCAAAAATAAAGCTAACACTTTATAGCTGTTTTAGAAGCGAGATAGTTTCGAATGTAGCTATGTACCTTTTAGCACATGCCTGCTATAATGATCCCGCAACTTTCAACGGATGTCTTGAAATCTAAAACGGCGACTTTGCAGGCGCACAGTTGTCAAATAACGGCATTCTGAGAGAATATACACAGTCACATTAATGTGACCATCTGTCAAAAGCCAGAATAACCACCTTTCGCAGAGCGGACTGCTGCGAGACGTGCAGGAAGAGAGTCACATAGGTCCCTGAAGGTGTTCTCTGGGATGTTGAGCCATGCCGACTCTAATGCCGTAGCCAGCTGCGCTAGATTACGCGGTTGAGGATCCATGGCGCGAACAACTCGATCGAGATGGTCCCACAGATGCTCGATTGGGTTTAAGTCAGGTGAGTTTGCTGGCCAGGGGAGGACGGTAAACTCATCCTGGTGCTCTTCGAACCACGCACGTACACTGGCAGCTGTATGGCACCTCGCATTGTCCTGCTGGAAGATGCCATCATCCTGAGGAAAAACAATGCGCATGTAGGGGTGAACATGGTCCGCAAGGACAGATGCGTACTTGTATTGATCCATTGTGCCTTCCACAATGATCAGTGAACCTAGAGAATGCCAGGAAAACATTCCCCAGACCATAATGCTCCCGCCTCCAGCTTGGACCGTTCCGGCAATGGTTGCAGGGTGGTTCCTTTCAGAGGTTTCACGCCTTATACGCCAACGTCCATCTGTCCGATGGAGCATAAAACGCGATTCATCCGAAAACGCAACCTGTCGCCACTCAGTGGACGTCCAGCTGCTGTACTGGCGTGCAAATTCTAGCCTTCGCCGTCGATGAACAGCAGTCAGCATAGGTGCACGAACCAGGCGTCTGCTTCGGAGGCCCAGACGCAGCAATGTTCGCTGAATAGTACTTTGGGAGACACTTTTGGTAGCCCCTTGGTTCATTTTGGTGGTCAGTTGCTCAACGGTAGCCCGTCTATCTGCCCGAACGCATCTCCGCAACCGTCGTTCGCCTCTGTCATCTATGGCCCGTGGTGCACCACATTTGCCACGTCGCTGATTTTGGACAGTCCCATTTTGCCATGCACGGTACACTTTTACCACGGCGGCACGCGAACAGTTCACAAACTCAGCCGTTTCGGAAATGCTTCCACCCTTGGCCCGAAAGCCAATGATCATGCCCTTTTGGAAGTCGGATAAATCGCTTCGTTTCTGCATTACGCCAACGACAGAAATGTTTTCCGAAGCCCTCACACACCCTTTATATACGCTCAACTGCACTGTGCTGCCACCTGCCTTCTGTGATTGGTTATTTAACTCTGACATGGAAAGTACGTGGTGGTCACATTAATGTGACTGTACTGTGTATTTCAAAATCAAACCAGCATTCTTGAAAATGTGAGGTATAGAAGGCTCAAGAGCACTACAGATTAAAAGCTTAATCCATCACACAATGTAATGATTAATTTTGTGCTACATGTCAGAGAAAATGTCTAGATAGCTTAGAAAGGAGAGTCTACGATAGCAAGCAATTGTTCTTAACATTAAAATTAATGACTGAGATATTAGGTATTAAAAAGAAAATACTGAAATTTACATTTAATTAAATTCAACAAAACAATACAATGACTAAGAAGAGAGGAATAGCTTAACAGGCAAATTCATTTCGTAAAAAAATGCAAAAGAAAGCAAACAAACAAAAAAAAATCAAGAAAATCATAATAATTATTTAAAAACCATAATAATTAATTTATCAAAGCTACTACGAAATACCATGTTAAAAACAGTTTTTGTTTCTGAAAAATATTTTCGGAAGTATGAATAAAACTCCTTTAAATTAGGTTAATTTTAATTAAAACAAAGAAGCTCGAGGGCTCTCTGTCTATAGGGAAGGATACATGCGTGAATATCTTTTGAAACAGGCATCTATCCACACGGATAAAACCATGAAAAACCTACCATGCAGCCAGCCTGTTCGCCGGGAATCGATCTCCCACTGGTGTGCAAAAATTAAGGACGAAGTCCAAAAATTAGCATATCAGCTGAACGAAGAGGCAGAGCGGACAGAAAGACCAATCAGGAGATTAAGTAAGGTGATGTACGGTAGCACATGCGCAGATATGCAGGTAGACGTAATGGGGGAGTGTCTGAGTAGTATAAAGCATGTTGTCGGTGTAAGATCAGTATTTCTGGCAAAGAGATTGCACACCGTATAGCAGTTAAAATCACACCGAGTTGCTGCCTCAGCGAGAAATGGCGAATAATCAATCTGTTAGACGACATCTGGATGCTTTAACCCGAGGTCGAATCATTGGGAAGTTGGAGGAAGGCCGCAGTGTGACAAGTGTGGCTGCAGAGTTCGGAATTGCTCACAGCATCGTTTCACGACTTTGGAGACAATTTCAAACTACAGGAAAAGTTATCCGGGGGTTTAGTAGTGGTCCTCCACGAGGAACCACACCCGCAGATGACCGGTATATATATACAGGCCAGAAGAAACAGGCGGCAGACAGCGGGAGATATCGCTAGACACACGACACAGGCGACTGAACGACCGATATCGCGCTTTACCGTGGCCAGAAGACTGCACGGTGGTGGTCTTTTTGCACGACGCCCTGTACGGTGTGTACCTCTAACGCCTGCCCATCGGAGAAGGCGTTTTCAGTGGTGCCGAGAACACCGGAATTGGACAGACAAAGAATGGGGACGAGTAGTCTTTACAGATGAGAGCAGATTTAGTCTGAGTTGCGATTCTAGACAATTGCACATCTGGGCAGAGCGGGGAACACGCAATAACCCCTTCAACATCATCAAAAGGAGAACATGTTTTGGAGGTCGCGGAGTTCTCGTTCGAGCAGACATAATGCTTGGTAGCCGGACCGACCTTCATATCTGCCAAGGAGGTTCGTCACCTGGGACTGCTATTGTAACGATGTGCTTCTTCCTTACATGCGTGTTTTCACAAGGGCTATGGGTCCTCAGTTCCTCTTCATGCACGACAACGCTCCACCTCCTCGCACAGTTACTGTCGAAGAGCTGTTGAGATTGAAGATATTGAACTCATGGATTGCTCGGCAAGGTCTCTGGATCTAAATCCCGTCGAGCATGTACGGAACTTACTAGGGAGACCCGTGGCAGCACGTAACTTATCGCCAGTAACGATTCCGAAACTGCGATTGCTGCTACAAGAGGAACGAGCAGCAATATCTCAACAGCTCATTAACAACCACATATCCAGCATGTACAAATGATGTGAAACCTGCCTAGCTGTCAGAGGACATCATATCCCCTATTAAAGACCGGATGTTTCTTGCTGGACACCCATCACAGGGATGTTTCGGCCTTCAGTCGCATTGCGCTCCATGCTACTTTTTCAATAAAGCTTCTTTTTATCCCTGATTTCTCTTTTAGTAAGTGTCGCTTACATTACTCATGTCCTTACGTATTGGGGATCTTACGGTATTAAATGTTTTGATTTGGAAAGCTTTTGTACAAAGTTATATTGAAAAAATCGTCTCGTCCTTAATTTTTGCACACCAGTGTCAAGTCGAACTACCAGCGTTTCGCGACATTACCTCTCGGCCGCTGGTGAGCCAACATTTCTTAAACCTAAAAGAAAATTACTTTTAAATTACATTTATTCAAGTTTTGGTCTTTACCAACATTTTCTATATTTTTTCTTGTTTACGCTTTAAAACAAATTTAAAATATATGTATTTTTCGAGTTTTGGAAAAGAAGGTTCGATGATCGTCGAGCATTTTGAAAGGGGTCCATGGGGCAAAAATGTTAACAGGCCACTACCTTAGAGGATGAAGTGGCTAGCGATGGATGGTAACTATCTCGAAATAAATGTAGCGGATTAAAACTTTGATATTTGTGAGTTTATATTGTCTGTGCTGATAGGAGCATTTGCAATATCGGGGAGCTGAAAGTTCTATAGAGAGTCTCGATGGTAGAGCAATACGGAAATCCTCGGATCTGTAACCTGGGCTGTTCTCCATGAAAATTTGGTTGGGACTGCCTCCATTCTCAAGGATATAAATTTAGTTTGCTTCTTGTGTTACACCTTTGACAACATTATTGGTGATGAGAAGACCAAGTGACTGATAGTTATTGGCAATTCCCAACAAATGCATTAAGTTGCAAATGTTTGACCATTTGAGATAACAACAACAACGTTCCTTAAGCTGAACTATAAGAAATATACCAACATTAAACTTGCAGCGAGGGAAATTAGGTTCATACATACAGACAAATCTCACTCGAATCGAATTGATAAATTATGTTGTGGCATTGAATCCGTAAGCAAGCATTCAGCCTCCACTGAACACTAACGACACGACAGCACAAATGGACGTGTAAGTAATATACTTTACCACATACTCTCTAAGTAGGAATGTAAGAACCTTAATACCTCACTAGTTTCAGGTGAATTTGACCATCACTTTAATTACATTAATGATGAAATATCTCCGCGCAGGTATAGAAGTAAGGGTTTGAATATCATTCGAAGCCCAGACTTCACAGCTTCTTATATTCACAGAATTTAATGCAAGTACACCCATTAATGAAATTTTCATTGCCCATTTCACCTTAATATATATTCGTCATTTATATTTTTTACAAATTATAATTGCAGTTTGCCTCAACTCAATGCCTGAGTAGATAGGACTGCTGAACTACTATAGTATGAAATAACATTAACTATAATAAAACTGTAACTATAGTAGCTCAACCTAGATTCTTATGTTTCCGTAACTGTAAACTGAATATGAGCGACTTTAGTTTAGAATTTCCAGCTGTAAAGCACCTGTTATCATCGTTATGGTATGCTTTGCCATCATCTAATGTATCTGCTACACTACAATCAAAACACAGTTTGTAGTAAATTACTTCAACTTTGTAGTAAATTAAAAAAAAGTGAATTATATAAATTCATCATTAAATGATAAACAAGTTCGCTCATGATTACCCAAAACTCGAGTGATATTTTCCAAATATAATCACTTTAATAATATACCTATACAGCGAATGCTAGGATTTTAATTATATAACTAACGAATTATCTTTCACTCGCGTGAGCGTAACTTTGTCTAGAATGCACAATATCTTCCCGAACCGCTGAAAACTTGTCCTAAAGCATAATAACTTCGCGCCTTTATCAATCTCATTACACTACATGACCTCCAAACATGCATATGCATGAAAACTGCTGCTCCACACATGACGGGCTGTCGATTCTCCAAACTTTCTTCAAAAGAGCTGCTCTAGCTCCCAAACACTATTCTTAGTAATCTAGGAGGCATTTATATCTTTAAGCGATAGCTGTCACTTGTCTTGGGCTGAATTCTGAATATTCATGAGACAGCTCTGCGTTCGTCCATTGATCTTGCAACTTTACCATTATTGGACTCGGCAAAGGAAATGTCGGAAGGATTCCGAAGCTTGTTTTAATGAATCAAATGATTCATATCCCAGTTTCCAGATGTCGCTGATCTCATTAATCAGAGTTGCAGACCGGTAGAGAATGTGTAGCATTAAATGTACGAAGAAAGATTTTTTTTTTCTCTTTGAATAAATGTCTTTGTGCTTTGTTAAAAGTAAGGGATTTTGCAAATGTTACAAAATTAGAAACATTGATAGCTGCGGGCATAGATCACGTGAAATGTCCAGAATTTTAATTAAATTCGCCTATTCTGGGGCTTCAAGAGCAGTTTGAGCCGTGTGATGTATAGCTTACTTAACAGGTGAATGTTACATAATTATGCAACTTTTATACAAAAGCTATATAGGTTTTCTGCATATGAAAATGCGTTTAATTTCATCTTGCATTATTTGCTGTAATATAAAATTAGGAACATATATAAAACTTTTCCTGCCTTTTTGAAGGTACTTTTCAAAAAGAAAAAGGCTTGCGTTCTGAACAAATTCAAATATATGGTTAGAAAAGTTAATCTGTTCTGAAGGAAAGACATTTAAATGATTATAATGTTATACTTTAAAGCAAAATTAATTCAGATTGTTTCTCTTAGCGGATGTAGATTTATTAGATTATGTAAACCAACTTCATATAAGATTTTTCAAGAGAAAACGGCTTGTGTATATACGGGGAAAATAAATACAACACCCTTACAGCTAGCTCGTTCGTCGGGTTAGGGTATGGAGGCAGCTTCCAGTATTGAGTGGTTTTATCCTCTCCGCTGTTATTGGATCTTTATACCGAGGGAAATGTAATGAAATAAGTGATAGACTATTCAAATACAATTTTTGAATGTTGAGAGTTTCATACGAGTATTTTTCATAACGGTAACTGTAGGAGAATTTTATAATCGGGTTATTGTAGTATTTGCATAAATAAATATTTAATATAAATTTTATATTATTTGTATGTCATTCTCTATCTTGTACTTAAAACAACAATAGATAGGCTGGACACCAGAATTTCACCATTGGTCTTACAGCTATTGCCCGATTATGAAGGACAGCAATTTTCAGGTCCACTGTGGTCACACGGATAGGTTCAAGTGTCTCTCATGCCTTTTCCTGCACTACCAAACCTCTTGGTAGAATTTTCGGCTCGCCAGTATTTTAAATAGCTACGTGCCTCACAGATACTCTTCGTGGTTTCTTAAACTTTTTGGTATGGGAACTTAATAATATTTACGAAACCCTACTTTGTGGGTTACGAAACCCTACTTTTTTTTATATTTATTATACTTTTTTTTTTATACTTTTTTTTATATTTTTTCGTATTATTCTACGGCTATTTACGAAACCCTACTTTTTTACTACTACTACCGAATACTTTTGTGGGACCCCACACGCGTGAGTGAAACTGTCAGTTTCGTCACTTATACTGCGATATGCTATTGAAGTATTATACATAGCAATAGCATATTGCAGTATTAGCTCATTAATTATAATTTTTAAGCCATAGAATAATACGAAAAGTTTAAAGAAGTAATAAACTTAATACAATACAATAAATTTAAATACTATGGTAAATTCAAACATGAAGTATACAGTCTGTCTGTTAAATGTATCAACTTGGAAGATCACAACTGAGAAAGCTCACTTACTTCTAACAGCGCATATGCAGTGATTAAGTATGAATGGGAAGGATGTGCCTATTTATTATTAATTATATTATCAAATCTTGGCAAAATAATCGACACTGCCGGACAAAGCACTTCTTCAATATTCTTTACATTTGATCGACACCTTAATTTTACGGTGGCCAAAGGTGAACGTATCCTCTCACACAAATATATCATAGAAAAAGGTAAAAGAAAGTTTAAGGCAGTTTCAGAAATTGTTGGAAATTCCTTTGGGACTCCTAGCCACAAATCTTCTGAGGACTTCGTATTAAAATCAATTTTCAACACCGAAACATTTGATAACTCGAACTCTTGCCATTTTAATAGCAAATAAGTAATATTTTCCACATTAATTCCGAATAATTTCAAAACTCATATTAGTTCTTCGGCACTAAAATTTGAAGAGGTATATTTCTCAGATTTTTCTCAAGACACGAAAGTGTTCATCTATTACTTCTAACAACTCATCTTTTTTATCTGTTTCATCCTTTTCACTTAAAAATTCACTTACCTGTTACACAAACATTTTAACCAATTCTTTTTCGCCATGGTTCTACATATGATACAGTGTTGCCACTCTACTTGGAAAACCGGAAAAACCGAGAAAAGTCAGGGAAATCGAAAATTGACCAGAAAGATCAGGAAACAAATCAGGAAGTTTAATTATTTTAGTGAAAACCTGGAAAAGTCAGGAAGTTTCATACGGCGATCTCCAAAAATGAGATTTTCCCACCAATGTAGGAAGCGATCACTTTCTTGGCAAATTATGTATCGCGTGCGCGTCATTCGGGCAGATGGCGTAGAGTCGACTTTCCAATCAGGTTGTCTTTTAGAAAGGCAAGACATGTTTCCAGAAATTTTGATTTCCAGTAACCTAGAGAATCGAGAGATTTGCATGCGCATATGTAGTGCATGTTGAACGAAAGAAAATACCTTCCTATTCTCGAATAAAACAAAATCGGTTTAATCCTATTATACGGTACACACGGGATTTGGCGACATTATGACGAGCAGTAAACCCAAGGAGGTTAGAATATGAGAAAGGGTTGGCAGTTTCTTCCACTATTGGGGAATGAAACCTTATAAGGTATTTCTCCCGCTTTCTTCGCATGTCTTCGTGGTGTAGTGGTCTGCATGCTCGACGCGTAACCGAAAGGTCCGTGGTTCGATTCCCGGCGAAGGCGTTGCTCATTTTTCATGTCTGATGCTCCGAAATAACCTAATGTCTCTACACTGGCGTCCGAACTAAAAAAGGTGGTGGATGATGATTCTCCACACCCAGGATTTGGCGACTAGGTCCCCTAAAACCCTAGCCGCCCTTTAAAAAGTGGAGTATATAAGGTATATCTCCCACATTCTTAGCGTGCCTTCGTGGTGTAATGGTCAGCACACGGAGCCGGTAATTTCAGAGATCCGTGGTTCTATTCCCGGCGAAGGCGTTGCTTATTTTTCATGTCTCCTGCTCCGAAATAACCTAATGTCTCTACACTGGCGCCCGAACTAAAAAGGTGGTGGATCATGATTCTCCACTACCGCGATTTGGCGATTGGTTCCTTAAAACCCCAGTCGCCCTTTAAAAGGGGGAGTATATAAGGTATTTCTCCCGCCTTCTTCGCATGCCTTCGTGGTGTAGTGGTCTGCATGCTCGACGCGTAACCGAGAGGTCCGTGGTTCGATTCCCGGCGAAGGCGTTGCTTATTTTTCACCTCTCCTGCTTCGTAATAACCTAATGTCTCTACAACCTTACCTAACAAGTGAAATCCATGTTAGTAATATGAAAACACTACATTACGGCAGTGAAACGTACGTGTTTCTAAGCTGTTCCGTGCATGTATTTTCCAGTATAAATATGTTAAATTTTTAATGAAATGTCTCGCTATTGTTAAATTTTTGTTTTAAAGTAATGAAGATGGTATCCATAATTTACTATGCACAGAAAATTATTAAGAAATAGTTCGAAATCTAAATGAATGTGTAAAACATTAAAGCCACTAAAATGATGTTTTTGCATAATTCAAGGATTTGTCTAGGCTTTTTTAGCAACCTGTTCGGTGTATTTTCAAGTGATATTTCTGATTTATTCACAATATTACCATAATTTATTAAATAATCCTTTCATATACAAATGTTTAAGAGATAGTAAATAAAGTTAACTTCTTTTAGTATGCTTAATAGTTCAGCTTTAAGTTTTTGCACATTGAAACAGAAACTTACATATTCTTTATTGGCTGTAGCAGTTGTTGAAATAGCTAATTTCAGGAGACTAGTACTTAATGCAAATAGTATTTCACTTTTTAAAGCATTTGTTGAAATACCTTAAAAAATTTAAATTATTCTTAATTTTAATTAAACAACACATTTTAACTTTCATCCATTTATCAATTTTTAGAAGTTTTTTAGGGGGGGAGACTGTTTTTGTGGAAACTTGGGAAAAGTGTTAAATTTGATTCAGCTGCATTAAATGAAATAACTTCTTGGTACCAGAAAATCTAAAATGCCAAACAAATAGAGACAAAAATAAACAGCAAATAGATTTGCATGATACATGTCAAAAGCGACAGCTAATTAAGGGTTGGTGGATTTAGATGGTTGCTCGGCTCAGTGTATCTCCAAGTTCCATTAAAGAAATTAAAGGCTTATTTAAATTCTATTCTAACTTACACAGTCCAGTCACATTAATGTGACCATCTGTCAAAAGCCAGAATAACCACCTTTCGCAGAGCGGACTGCTGCGAGACGTGCAGGAAGAGAGTCACATAGGTCCCTGAAAGTGTTCTCTGGGATGTTGAGCCATGCCGACTCTAATGCCGTGGAAAGCTGCGCTAGATTACGCGGTTGAGGATCCATGGCGCGAACAACTCGATCGAGATGGTCTCACAGATGCTCGATTGGGTTTAAGTCAGGTGAGTTTGCTGGCCAGGGGAGGACGGTAAACTCATCCTGGTGCTCTTCGAACCACGCACGTACACTGGCAGCTGTATGGCACCTCGCATTGTCCTGCTGGAAGATGCCATCATCCTGAGGAAAAACAATGCGCATGTAGGGGTGAACATGGTCCGCAAGGACAGATGCGTACTTGTATTGATCCATTGTGCCTTCCACAATGATCAGTGAACCTAGAGAATGCCAGGAAAACATTCCCCAGACCATAATGCTCCCGCCTCCAGCTTGGACCGTTCCGGCAATGGTTGCAGGGTGGTTCCTTTCAGAGGTTTCACGCCTTATACGCCAACGTCCATCTGTCCGATGGAGCATAAAACGCGATTCATCCGAAAACGCAACCTGTCGCCACTCAGTGGACGTCCAGCTGCTGTACTGGCGTGCAAATTCTAGCCTTCGCCGTCGATGAACAGCAGTCAGCATAGGTGCACGAACCAGGCGTCTGCTTCGGAGGCCCAGACGCAGCAATGTTCGCTGAATAGTACTTTGGGAGACACTTTTGGTAGCCCCTTGGTTCATTTTGGTGGTCAGTTGCTCAACGGTAGCCCGTCTATCTGCCCGAACGCATCTCCGCAACCGTCGTTCGCCTCTGTCATCTATGGCCCGTGGTGCACCACATTTGCCACGTCGCTGATTTTGGACAGTCCCATTTTGCCATGCACGGTACACTTTTACCACGGCGGCACGCGAACAGTTCACAAACTCAGCCGTTTCGGAAATGCTTCCACCCTTGGCCCGAAAGCCAATGATCATGCCCTTTTGGAAGTCGGATAAATCGCTTCGTTTCTGCATTACGCCAACGACTGAAATGTTTTCCGAAGCCCTCACACACCCTTTATATACGCTCAACTGCACTGTGCTGCCATCTGCCTTCTGTGATTGGTTATTTAACTCTGACATGGAAAGTACGTGGTGGTCACATTAATGTGACTGGACTGTGTATCTGTAATGCTTTCCTGATCAGAAAATTTCTACTTGTAGTGGAAAAATGTCTTTGTCTGATACTGAATAAAAAATGCAACAGCAAAAAAATCCTGCCCATTTTTATTAAAATTACAACAGTACTCACAATACCCCAGTACGGCTGTTCCTAATAGATTACGATGGTATCAAAGATGTTTATAAAAATAAATTATATTCAATTACAGTTCAAATATACCCTTGGCCATTGAAGTGAAAAACTGATGTTTTAAAAATTAAAAATAAAACTATAAAAAGGGAATAAATATCCTAATAATTTTACATACAAACTAATAAGCCTGCGAAAAAATCGTAAACCAGTAAATTTATAGCATTCTACAGCAAATTCCTTTCCTTGATTTAGAAACATTTATAACACTTTCTTCTTCATAAAACAGTACATAACTGTAACAAAGTATTCATTATAAATATATTTATCATTTCTGGAAATATGCAACTAAGTATTTTTTAACTTCAGCTTATTTACTGAATCCTAACATATATCATTGCAGGTTAAGGAAACGAAGATACCAGCTACAAACAGAAACATTAAAATGTATTGAACATATTTTGATTATTATTAAATCCTTTTTTTCACAACTAGAAAGAAAATAATATGACGTGATATTTTTCAACATATTTATCTAATCACATAAAAAAATCAATACTGACACATGAAAAGTAATCCCAGGAATCTTTTTAGAAATTCGGTTCGAGCATCCATATGTAACACAAGATCTCATGCTTCAAAAATAATAATAACAAAAAAAATGTTGCAATGACAGATTTCCTGGCGCGGTCACAGCAAAAGTAGTAACATGGTCTCAGGATTCACGTTTGAGTTGAATCTTCCCTCCTTCCATTCTAACCTCCTTGAGTAAACTGGACTTTTATGATTAGTAGCAAACGGGTCATTTTTTGGTGTTGGCGACAGTTTTTAAAATCATGCCAAGGCCATACCGTATACAAGGATTTTATAATAAGATTATTTAAACCCTTTTTTCCTTTTTAATAAATGCCTTATTTGTCATTTTGCAGTAAAAAAAATAGGTGTCAGTCATCTATGCTAAACATTTGATATAATCATATTCACCAAAATATCAGTGATTATAGCAATTCAGCTTTCAATCTTTAAGAAAATAATTTTATTTTAATTTATACGTATCATTTAATGTGGCTTCTTCCTTCTAAATTTATTCATTATTAGGCTAGGTTTGTTAAGTTATTCAATTATGGCAAAGCACACGAGTGCTATCTGCCTAAAGGGAGGGATGCCTTCGTGGAGGGCTTTCTAAGGGAAACTGGCTCGTATACACGTTACACATGGGAAAAACCACGAAAACGCTTATGCAGCCAGCCCGTTCGCGGGATTCGAGCCTCGGACCGAACTACCAGTGTTCAGCGTCTTTACCGCTCGGCCGCTGGTGGGCCCCATTATTCGTTAATAATACTTTGAAATTTCAGGCAATTTTCTCTGGCATACTCTTGAAACTAATTCTACCAATATGATAAGATACAATCAAGAAACTTAATGCATATATGTTTTGCTTATCTATGCTTCTAAATAAATATAAAATGCCTGAATTTATTTTTAATATAATTAAATAGATTTCTTTGCTTCGTTTAGCTGCGAAATGTCTGCAAAAGATAAAGAGATATTTAATCCAGATTGGGAAAATTCTAATCTTAATCTTCAGGGGAGGAAACGATTCCTGCTATGGTTATAATGTCAGAACTGAGTGTTCTGTGCATACTTTTGGCGAACATATTTGTAACCGTATCAAAGTCCTGATCTCGAACAGGGAGCTGAATGCAGCTATGTTCTGTAGTAGAATAAACTGTGGTTAAATGGTAGAATAACTGCACGCAAGGAGGGTAAAATGACCCTTTTATTAACTCACTATTTACAGCCACTTCCCATCTTGGAAGTGATAACAGAAAATAATGACCGCACTTGGGTCTAAACTGAACAATCAAATAATTTAAAATAAAGTGAGTAGAAATTAAGTAGTCGTTGCTCACAGAGCTATAAACGCGAGGTTGGCCTCTATGCTAATTTATCAATTGTGCGTAGCAAGATTTGGCTAATACTAACGCACTTAGATTTCTTCAATTAGTAATAGCGTAGCAGCGCTAAGGCTTAGAACCTAAATACTGGCTAGTCAGGTCGACGTCGAACAGAGCCGCAGTGATCTGAGACTAAAAGCTCTTTCACACCGAGAAGTTCCTTGCTAACCTTTTAAATACCAAAACTTGGCTCCACTTCAAATTAGCATAAAGCTGAAACGCGCGCTCATTCTAACGGGAAGTTGAAATAAGTACTTACAGGAAAGAGAAAATTAACATAAAACTTTGTTAGTTTAAACTAAAACCTTACAATAATAGTAATGCTTTTGGGATAAGTAATATGTATTCGCCTAATTTTTGTGTTTTTAAGTGATTTCCTAATCAATTTACTTCTCAGCACAGCCAGCGAGCACTACGCGGATAGACTGGAATTTTTTTAAAACACATCTGGAAAAGTAAGAGACTTCCATTCTCCTTTTTGAGTGGCAAAGCTGATGGTAATTTTCTCAACAAAAGTAACAATATTTTGATTTGGATATGAATATGTTGCAACTTTTTTCAATGAAGCGACAAATTTAGTTCATTCAGTTTTTCAAATATGTCACTAAAATAACGTAGTTTTTGCAGCCACAACTTATGGAATGAATTTGTAAAATCAGATTTTTGTTCGGTTAGAAAAGAATTTCATCTTTTAATTTTTATAACTTAAACTGTGGCTTCTTGAAAGCCACTTTACCTCTGCATGTAATAACAAGCTTCTGTATTCAGAACGGAGATCTTTTAGAAAGATTAAAAAACAAACGACTATTCAGAGCACGACGTTTAATAAAGTTGACCACTTTAACACTATCTCGAAGCACAACATCTAACTCCGCTGATACCATTTGGCCAGCAGGGCCTCTCGATGTATCATGCAGTGAGTACGTTGTCACTTTCCTTAACTTTAACTAAAAATCAATTTTTTCATAGACTATCTCTTTAGCACCGTTTGTGCAATGCCAACACAATTTTTCCACTGCAAATTTCGTTCAACAAAAAATTCATTAGCATTTATAAAAATATCTTCGCCTCCTACCTGTCCAACTAAAAAGCGACAGAACAAAAAGTTCTCATGATTACATCCTTCAAAAATATATTTACATACACTAATATTTGAACTAAGTTGGTAATATCAGTTGATTCACCTAACTAACTGGAGTTCAAACTTAGGCCTCATTTCGAGTGTAGTTATTAGCTGCTGATGCTGACTTTCATTAATATCCGAAATTAGTTTTGAAACAGTATCGCTAGATAATGGAATTTTAGGGATTTCATCCGCGTAAGTTTTGCCACGAACTATTTTTGACATCCTAATAGCAGCCGGCGCTGTATTAGATTTTCTCCGCTTGAGCGTTTTCAAGATTTCAAAAGTCATTCAAAGTATTCCTTGGTTTCTAGGCAGGCTTTGTATTGAAATGTCGCTTTAATTTGGCGGTTGCATGCTTTCTATAGCTAAAATGTCTTTTTAAATTATACATAATGGCTTTTCAGTTCCATCATAATTACAAGAAGTAGAACTAAAATCAAATATGATTCGTCATATTGTCGTTTTCTTGCTATTTTAACTACGTTCCTGCTAGGTACCGGGAGTTACTTTTCATTGTTTTCAGATTTTTTTATCTCGTTTACCTAAATTCAATACTGATCCATGTTTCGTAAAACTATTAGACAATAATTATTGTGTAGGAAATGAGTGGACTTGCTTAAAGTAGATAATAACTAATAGAAATAGGTTATGCACTTGTTGATGAAACAATAGGGCAAAAGCAACTGAACGCTTGCTTTATCAGGACAATAGCACTGTATACATATTCGGAGTGAAGGGGCTGTAACGTCTTAAGCTATTTCTATCGACCACCTCGAAAGTTCTAATAAAAAGTATATTTCTAACGACCACCTTAAAAGTTCAAAGAAAAAAATATTTCTAAAGAGCATCCCGAAAGTTTCAATGAAAAGAGTATTTCTTAACGAATTCTCGGAAAGATGAACGTGACCAGCAGTCACAAACCAATCTTAGCTTTTGTTCCTCTTATAGTTGTCAGAAGGAGAGACATTGTTCCATTCCTTTACATCTGTTTATAGGTGCATTGTCTCAGACCATCCGATTTGAGTCCCAGGTCGGAACCGGAAAGGGATATTGTTCGGAGAACAGTCTTGACGCCAAACAGGGAGAAACAGCTTATTGTGGTATGGCAGGCAATGGTTGTCATTCGATGACGTACTTCCTCTAGGTAGACAGCCGTAATACTTTTCCCTTGCTTAGGGATAATCTGTGGTATTACTTATTATCTGTAGTATTTATTATTAGTATTTATTATTGTAGTATAGTAGTTAGTATTTATTATTGTAGTATAGTAGTTAGTATTTATTATTGTAGTATAGTAGTTAGTATTTATTATTGTAGTATTTATTCTGTAGTATTTCCTTCCGTTGGCATGATGAAATGTCGCCCATACCCTTAAAGAAGCCAAATTGGCGCAACCAAGGCTGTTCTCCGAACAATATCCCCGGAAAGTTCTCGCGGAGTTTCTCCCAGGTCTACCATCATTATATCCAGTTCTCAAGCAAGGTGCTTTCGCCAATCAAAAGACGCTCTTAAAAATTACGGACAAATGAGGATTCTGGAAATATTTCCAACACGCCCACGACAACTCGAACAAAACCAGGAAACGGAGTTCGAGTTAGTTAGAGCTAGTGGGAGTGAGAGTTGCAGTATATATAGGGGGAAAACTTCTCTCGTGTATTTTCAGCTCTATCAAGAGCAAATTTTGTTTTGCTCTGTCAAAAGCAGCAATCTTATCTCTGCCAAGAGATTCAGTGGATGGTAGCCGGGTTCGCCGCTACCGTACTGAAGAGCAACCTGCTCGGAACGACCACTACCCGCCTAGAGAGACAACCGCAAGGTGGACTGCAGCACATCAGAATTTTGCGCCCTGCAATTTTGAGAGCAAACACCCAGGAGAAGTGAAGTAACTCTAAGCAGAACTTTAAGATCGTTTCTCCCACATCATCTAGAATTTTGCGCCCTGCAATCGTTAGAGCAAAACCCTCAGGAAATGCGAAGAAAATAACAGAATAGAACTTTAGAGCTGAATAATATAAATAAAACGTCTTCGCGCATCCTCTGTTTTGTGTTTCACATTTTTTCCCTAGATTTTGATGAGAACAATATTTTATAAGTTTTAGTTTTTACATGTAGCCAAAAAGAATCCTAATAAATTTATTTACGCTACCTCTTGCCTTGTGAATTCGTCCCAGGGCGCTCAAACGAGGGGGTTGAAAACGATCCGTTTAAAACAGCTTACCTTCTGACACTTGCAAGACGGCTGAACGCGACAGTTGAAGTCAAAGACGGCCCAGCGTGCATTGGTTACTAAAACATTCGGATCTTGTATGCGAAGGGCATCTGCCGAGCTGACAGTGTATGTGCAAAACAATTAAAATAAAAGTTTTTTTTATAAAAAATTCGTCGAAACTTCGCATTTCTGATGAAGACATCACAAGTTAACACAAGTTAATGGTATTGAGATTCTCCTATACCATATCCATGTTTTCAGCGGCATAATTGGTCTAGACTTTCTGTTCCTAATGACAATACATTCCCACACAAAATATTTGAAGTATTTGAAACCGTCCAAACAGGAGGTGTTAAACGCATAAAATGGTTTGCTTTTTCACCGGACTTAAATCCCACAGAGCATGCCTGGAATAAGAGTTGCTCAATAGCGTGCTGCACAAACAAGGTCATTTTTCTTAAATGGTGTAGGAGAATAAAGGGTGGATAAAGATTTTAGTGAACACGGTGCAGTGTGCTTTCATAATCTGAAAATAAATTTAAAATCTTCTGCACCAGGAATGGTAATTGCCTCGAAGTTTACATACATTAAAGACCTCCAATTACTATCGTAAATAACTGAAAGGGCAACTACTTGGCTATGTAGAGTAGATGATTATGATACCATAACGTAATGAAGGATGACTAACACTATGTTATCATATTGTAACGAAGTGAAAACCAAAATAGATTGTAAATATGATTATAAGCTGAAGATGGATTTTAATTTATTAGCTATTTTAATGTTAGAAATTTATTATTTTCGAGAATAACAATACTATGTACAATCTCAAATAGTGAAGGAGAAAGTAAGGAATTTTCTTCTTCCTTACCGCGTGCCTGAGTGGTGTAATTGGAAACTCCGTCAAGTTAGCACTTGGAAGATCTGAAGCTTGAATCCCGCAGGTTTCATTTGTCATGTTTCCTAACTCTAAAAAATTCCTAGTGACTCAATAATGGCAAATACCATCCCTGAACAAATATAATACTCTAGTATGGTAAAACGCCATTCTAATGATACAGCAGCGAACACATACCAAAATTTCACAGGAGGAACCTCAAAAAAGTATTTTGATCTCCCGTTTAATTAAAATTCATAATATCAATTTGTATTATATGAAATCACCAAATCGATTTGAGTTTTAGAAAAGCAGACGTGTGAGAGAAATTTGCCAAATTCAAACAAGTATCATTAGCAGGTATCTTCGAAAATTAAACCGAATTCAAACATTTTCTAGTGTTTTCTTTCATGTAGCTGAATAGTGTTTTGCTGTTATTTGTTGATTCTGAATAATTTAATGATCTAATTATTCTTCGGATTCCAGTTCACGATGCAAATGGGAAAAAGAACAGAAAAAGGAACAATTTTTTCTACGACCCCAGAAGACGAATTATTACTCTAAAACATGTTCCAAAATATTAAAATTCCTATGCTATTCATGAAATTTGCCTGACATTCAAAATGCCCAAATTAAATATATCATGTGGAAATACAAATCTGTTTTCCAAAAAAAAGTTATAGGAAAATCGTCTAAAACAAAATTTTTCTATCATTTTTAAGTTTTCACTTGGAACTTTTAAGATATTGTTGCATTCTGTTGAGAGCACTGTCATGATATTTGTGGTTCGCAAGCTTACAATTGCAAGATCCATAGTTCGGATCTCCGAACTATGGCATATTTGGTTTCAACTTTTTGAGTTCCAAAAACTCTTGTGTTTCTTACAATGAGCACCAAATAGCGGTGAGCTGAGTGATAATTTTTTTTACGTTCTGGGGGACTTTATCGCCTGATATTCGTGCTTTTCTCTCATTGCTCATTATTGTTGCATTCCTCTGTGTGCACTCATGGTATATTTGGTTAGTATATCCAGTTAAAATTGGGAACTCTGAGGTCAAATTCTGTCGGTTTCCGTGTCTCTAAGGCATTTTTCTACACACTTTTATTGTAAACAGCATCTCAAAGTGCTCAATTGACATCCAACAAATGATGCTATAGACACTTTCATAAGGTTAATTATATTCCTTTTTACTTTAAAAGTCTGGCTTGTTTCATTTATTCCAGAAAAATGTGTCTATGATACAAGTTTTAAAATTTTCTAGTGCGCATGTCGCCAAAATCTCCCCTGTCGGCTACTTTTAGTACTGTATATAAATATATTCCCTGAATTCATCTACTTATATCTTATTTTACAACTTCCCCTATATAACATTTCAGATAAATTCACTAGTATGCTATTCTGACTAACTATATTCTTTGTACTTTTCCCTACCTCTTTTTGACTAATTTAAATTAATTACTTTTTATAAAAGTGATTAAAATAAAAGTAACCTGTTTATTGTTATATTTTTAATATTGGTTTTTCTTTGTCTCCAATTTGATTCCAAGTATGGATGCTTGGTTAAAAACGTGAATATCGAAAGAAATAAGAGCAAGTACCTCTTCAGCTATATCTGCACATGAGGAAGAAAATGCGGTTCCAAACAGAAACTACACTGGTGCGCAAAAATTAGGGACGAGACGGTTTTTTCAATATAACTTTGTACGAAAGCTTTCCAAATCAACACATTTAATACCGTAAGATCCCCAATACGTAAGGACATGAGTAATGAAGCAACACTTATTAAAAGAGAAATCAGACGGATAAAAAGAAGCTTTATTGAAAAAGTAGCATGGCTCGCAACGCGACTGAAGGCCGAAACATCCCTGTGATGGGTGTCCAGCAAGAAACATCCGGTCTTTAATAGGGGATATGATGTCCTCTGACAGCTAGGCAGGTTTCACATCATTTGTGCATGCTGGATATATGGTTGTTAATGAGCAGTTGAGACACTGCTGCTCGTTCCTCTTGTAGCACCAATCGCAGTTTC
>KK114182.1:4380-68422 GCA_000611955.2 Stegodyphus mimosarum | reverse complement strand
GGGGTGCTCTTTCTGGCCCCCTAAGGGCGGAACGGACCTAAAGTCGGGCTGTCACCTATATGGCACTCAAAACTCTAGCTAATGACAGGCGCATATGACTCCTTCCCACGATGGATGTTATGAGCATGTGCTGATCTTTTTCAGACAAGTGAGAGTGGTAGCATAAACAACATATAAAAAGAGAGAGTGAAGTTATTCGTAAGACAATCATCTACGTTTCTTGACAATTTCGTTCTTCCATGGAAATGGTCATCTTAGATATCTGTATCTAGTTCAAACGTTTACTTATATTCTCACAAATACTGGTCACTTTCAGAAGTGGTTCTCTTGGTAGTTAGCATCCACGAAAGAGTTCATTGTCTATATATACTGTTACGTTTTTCTCTTCAAGGTTTCGCGGATTTGGAGTGAATAAAGATGACGACACTCTTGATGAGGTATCAAGACACACTTTATTGGCCAGTATTTTTCAAGACAGCTCCAAAAACACTTTTACAGTCGTCGAAGGACTACTACAAACAAGCTGGAACAATCAGCGACACAGCCTTCAGACTATCAGGCTATAACGGTGAAGACAGCTTCACAGCAAAGCACCAGAGTACAGTTCCCGACTCTGCTCGGTCGTTCTCGGAACTCCACGGACTCTCGAGACTCTCCACGCTGGAACTCGCGATGCACTCGACGATACACTAGAGTACAATTCCCGACTCGGTTCGGTAGTTCTCGAAGCTCAACACACTCTAAGATGAAATTCGACGATGCACTATCTCGCGATACACTAAGAAAAGCTCTCGATGCAGTCGAGGACCAGCTAGACACTCGCTTACTGACTGACTATCAGCTCGCTAGACAAAACGCTAACTAACTCTCCGCGTACCAGCGGAGTTTATATAGCTTTTGGCTTGTGTTCGAGAACGTTCTGGGCTAAACCAGGAAGAATTCGTTCTGGAAGATTCTCCATCGGTCTATGGCATATCGCCACTTTTGCCGCCAAATGGGTGATTTCTCGCCAAATGTTGCAACCCTACCGTCCATTGCCCATTTTCTAGCAACCCTAAGCCCGCTTTGCGGGGAAGCCATTTTACCGCGCGTGAACGTTTCGTAACAATACCTTCCACATAAAGCTTGAATTTATAAAGGTATTGCTTAAAAGTTTAGCTTGATGATTTCGGAACAGGCAAGACATAAGGTATTTCTCCGACCTTCTTCGCATGCCTTCGGGGTGTAGTGGTCAGCACACTCGATGCGTAACCGAGAGGTCCGTGGTACCATTCCCGGCGAAGGCGTTGCTCATTTTTCATTCTTGTGCTTCCAAAAGAAATCCTAATGACTCTACACTGGCGCCCGAACTGAAAAGGTGGTGGTGATAATTCTCCACCACCGGGATTTGGCGATTGGGTCTCCCCAAACCCCAGTCGCCGTTTAAAAAGGGGGAGTCTATAAGGTATTTCTCGCGCCTTCTTCGCATGCCTTCGTTGTGTAGTGGTCAGCATACTCGACGTGTATTCGAGAGGTCCGTGGTTCGACTCCCGGCAAAGGCGGCTCCGAAATAACCTAATGTCTCTACAAACTCTAAACAAAATCTTTTGTTCTCAGGCAGATTGAAGCAGCTTTCTGCTAGTCGAACTGCCTCCGTAGCTTATCACATCACAAGTTAATACATAACATGTAATTCATATCTTAGGAACAATTAAAATTACTTCATTGCGGGCACATTTTTTCATCATGCGCAATATTGCTGAAGGTTTAATACCAACGATACGAAAAACAAAGTGATTAAAACAGTCGCGAAAGAATTTTAGATGCACTTCTTTTATCAGTAACAACGGGTATTTCGGAGCAACAAGTATTACGCGGACGAACCCAGATAAAGTCCAAAACACGATTTACGACACAACAAGCGTGACATGTATAAGATCTCCGAATGAGGAATAAATCACTCGGGGTTAGATTAGCGCCCAGGTTGTTGGAAGAAAGAACGAAATAAATGTTAAGCCTGGAAATGAGGTATTTTTGTATCAATCTTCCTGTAACTTTTTTTTGGCCCATTTCGTACTTCCTGTTATAAATTAAAAGAGTCTCTTCCGAAATTTCTCTGATACATATTTTCCAAGAAAATATAAAAATATTTCGAAAATTAAATGCTTTTTAATATAGTTCTAACTTAATAGTTTAGTCGCAGCTAGTTTGCGGGGTTTTACTTATTTATTTACATGTTCTCTCTTAGAACCCCACGAACACTAACAAGCGAATTAAACACGTAAGACTTAAAAGGGTGAACTACCCTTTATTTCTCAATAAATACAATCAACTCCTAACTCGGAGTATACACAAAGCCTCCACTTGGGCTTGAACTTAAATAATTATGAATTTAAACTAAACTAAGCTTAAATAAAACTATCTGAAAGGCATAGTCGAAGCTATCAGAATTCTAAGTAGTTGGCCCCTAAATCTTAATTAAATCGGCGAAGCCAAGCAAAGGGCCTAAAGTATGGCCGAGCATAGTAGTTAAGAGAGAATGTAGCCAAATGGAGAACGCGCGCTGGTCAGGGAAATCAGACTGTCTCTCTCGAAGTCGGTGAAGCATCGACTTAAATAGTACTCTTACTCATTTGCATTCACTGCGTTTCTGAAATGACATTCTGGCAGAAAATTGTAAGCTGAAATTGGAATAAATAGGAAAGAATCTTAACTTAAAATAACTATTAATAAACTTAGGATAAACCTTACAAGTGTTTCACAGTTTTATACATTTTGCTCTAAAAGTCTTGATAAACAGCTTTACGAAAAAAAATTAATATACTATAATAATTTTATAAATACCTCATATGAATTTATAACTACCTGCTAAATAAACTGATATGATGAACCGAGAAAATATTGAAAAAGACAGAAAAACGTATGTGATGTAAGTGCGAAGAAAAAGGCGTTGAATAATAAAGCGAGCGGGAGTGAGTGCAAAGCAGACTGAGAGACTGCGAGCTCAGTGACAGCGCGAAAAATCTTGACAAATCTTTTTCGGCGGTCGTTAAAATCTGCTCTTTCAGATTTGTTTTTTGGTGTGTATGTGATTTGCTAAATTATTTATATACACTGGTGTGCAAAAATTAAAGACGAAGTCGAAAAATTAGCATATCAGCTGAACGAAGAGGCAGAGCGGACAGAACGACCAATCAGGAGATTAAGTAAGGTGATATATGGTAGCACATGCGCAGATATGCAGGTAGACGTAATGGGGGAGTGTCTGAGTAGTATAAAGCATGTTGTCGGTGTAAGATCAGTATTTCTGGCAAAGAGATTGCACGCCGTATAGCAGTTAAAATCACACCGAGTTGC
The DNA here is from genome assembly GCA_000611955.2 of Stegodyphus mimosarum. Classification (NCBI taxonomy): domain Eukaryota; kingdom Metazoa; phylum Arthropoda; class Arachnida; order Araneae; family Eresidae; genus Stegodyphus; species Stegodyphus mimosarum. Next base: position 65,086 of record KK114182.1, on the reverse strand, counting down.
TGCCTCAGCGAGAAATGGCGAATAATCAATCTGTTAGACGACATCTGGATGCTTTTACCCGAGGTCGAATCATTGGGAAGTTGGAGGAAGGCCGCAGTGTGACAAGTGTGGCTGCAGAGTTCGGAATTGCTCACAGCATCGTTTCACGACTTTGGAGACAATTTCAAACTACAGGAACAGCTATCCGGGGGTTTAGTAGTGGTCGTCCACGAGGAACCACACCCGCAGATGACCGGTATATTGCCTTACAGGCCAGAAGAAACAGGCGGCAGACAGCGGGAGAAATCGCTAGACACACGACACAGGCGACTGGACGACCGATATCGCGTTTTACCGTGGCCAGAAGACTGCACGGTGGTGGTCTGTTTGCACGACGCCCTGTACGGTGTGTACCTCTAACGCCTGCCCATCGGAGAAGGCGTTCTCTGTGGTGCCGGGAACACCGGAATTGGAGAGACAATGAATGGGGACGAGTACTCTTTACAGATGAGAGCAGATTTAGTCTGAGTTGCGATTCTAGACACATACACATCTGGACAGAGCGGGGAACACGCAATAACCCCTTCAACATCATCAAAAGGGACTGTTTTGGAGGTCGCGGAGTTCTCGTTCGAGCAGACATAATGCTTGGTAGCCGGACCGACCTTCATATCTCCCAAGGAGGTTCGTCACCTGGGACTGCTATTGTAACGAGGTTCTTCTTCCTTACATGCGTCTTTTCACAAGGGCTATGGGTCCTCAGTTCCTCTTCATGGACGACAACGCTCCACCTCATCGCACAGTTACTGTCGAAGAGCTGTTGGAGAGTGAAGATATTGAACACATGGATTGGTCGGCAAGGTCTCTGGATCTAAATCCCGTCAAGCATGTACGGAACTTACTAGGGAGACCCGTGGCAGCACGTAACTTATCGCCAGTAACGATTCTGAAACTGCGATTGGTGCTACAAGAGGAACGAGCAGCAGTGTCTCAACAGCTCATTAACAACCACATATCCAGCATGCACAAATGATGTGAAACCTGCCTAGCAGTCAGGGGAGATCATATCCCCTATTAAAGACCGGATGTTTCTTGCTGGACACCCATCACAGGGATGTTTCGGCCTTCAGTCGCATTGCGCTCCATGCTACTTTTTCGATAAAGCTTCTTTTTATCCCTCTGATTTCTCATTTAGTAAGTGTTGCTTACATTACTCATGTCCTTACGTATTGGGGATCTTACGGTATTAAATGTGTTGATTTGGAAAGCTTTTGTACAAAGTTATATCGAAAAAAACCGTCTCGTCCTTAATTTTTGCACACCAGTGTATATATACATATAAATCTTTAAAATATAAAAATATAAAAAAATACGATGGCTTTGCTCTACGCGAACAGGCAACCCCTAATTAACTTTCCGTAATTTTAGGATCTTTTCACTAGACCAGTACTTTCGAGAACACTCTGGCATGTTATGTAACCGCCACTATAAATAGCCCTACGCGCCATTTTTAGTCAGACGATAAATAGCTCTACGCGGCATTTTTAATCAGCCTGCTTCTGGCTATCGCATGCAATAAAATCCTTCACTGCTTAGTCTTTTTTTCTTACCTTTGTTCAATAACTTAATGACGCAAAAATCTTAAAATGGGTATTACTTAATCACTGTGGATATGTAAATTCGAGCTCTTTGTCAAAAGGAAAATTGATCGGCCATTTGAATTGAATAAAGATATGGAAATATATAGTGAAATTCTTATGTGTCTTCAATTTTGTTGCAGTCTACGCCACAAAGAAAACACCCGGATTCTGATGTGACCTGATTGAGCAGCTTCATCGTTTCCAACGGCCATCTACTGAAAATATCACATGTATATCGTTTGACTGACGTTATATTTAATGTACCACCACAGTTTCACTTATTACTGTGTTCACATTCTTTTTTTCCTGTCAACAGAAAATAGCATACTCCATAGCAGAAAATAACTTACGCTATTTTATGTTATAACATATGCTATTGTGTTAGCATATGCTATATGTAACAGATAGCGTAGTCTATTCTGTTATAGCATAAGTGATTAGTTGTAAAAATATACAGGTTTTCTTTAAAACTCATTTAAATCAGTGTATGTGTGATTTCATATATACTGTTATTTGGCAATGTGAAAGGAGAAAAAAGTCTTTCTTTATTCGCAGTTTCTAAAACGCACCTCTTATTTCCAGTACTCCTAATAGAATAAAGAACGTTTATTTCTATACAAATAAAATAAATCAATTAAATACAAGCATAAGCAAAAGAGTAAAGTAAAATCGGTTTTTTGCATGTACAGTGTCTCACGAAAGTGATGGGACACTTGTGCTTTACAAAAGGAAACGGTAATAAAATAAATTTTAAAAAATGTAAAAATTTTTTGAGGGTGTGTTTCATACTTAAATTTAGTAACAATTATTACATAACATACATTTTCTCAAAATATTAAAATATTAATTTAATAAAAATACAATTGTTTAGAACGGAGCAAAAGTGGCTCACATAAGTGATGGGACACCATTAGACTATGCAACAAAAATCGTCTAAAAATATTTTTTGGGGTTTTTATTTTTACTAAAAAGCAATTGGCAATAATTTATAAAATCGTCTGCATTATTTATTTCCAGTTTGTTTTGGAATTTTTGTGTTTTTTAGCTCTGTGCAGCCATGAATGCTAAACGAAAAGAAACTTTGCCTGAAATTCGAAAATTAGTTATTAATTTGCATATTGAACGTGGAAAATCTATTAGAGAAACTGCTGAAACAGTTAACTTGAGTCATTCAACAGTTTTCAATATCATTAAACGATATAAAAAGAATCGTATGATTCAGGATAAAAGAAGACCTGGCCGACCATCAAAGCTATCCAATGGAATAAAGCGAATTATCGTTCGAAATATTAAACAAAAATACAAGAATGAGTGTTCCTAAAGTTGCTGCTGATTTACAAGCATTATATGGAGTAATTTTTAATCTTGAGAATATTATAAGAGTAATTCGAACTACTGGATATCACGGTAGAGCAGCCAGGAAAAAATTCTTCGTAAGTGAAAAGAATTGAAAACTCAGACTGGCTTTCGCAAAATCCAGCATAAATAAGAATTGTGATTTCTGGAATGAAGTTATATTTGCTGATGAGAGTAAATTTAATATATTTGGTTCTGTCGGTGGAACCTTGGTGTGGAGAAAACCCAGGAAAGAATTTCGCAAACAGAACTTGGTGCCCACAGTAAAACATGGTGGAGGAGGAGTTATGGTATGGGGGTGTATGTCGTCCGCTGGAGTTGGTAATCTTGTGTTTATTGACAGTATAGTGGATCAGCACAAGTATATTGGCATATTAAATCAAAATTTGAAATCTTCAGCACGAAAATTGAACCTTCATAACGATTTTAAATTCTACCAGGACAATGACCCCAAGCACGCTGCTTTGAACGTTAAGACTCTGGCTGCTGTATTACTGTCCTGAAATAATAAAAACACCACCACAATCTCCAGACTTAAATCCCATGGAGAATATTTGGCAAGAATTGGAATCAAGAATTCGCAAACGCACCATTTCTTCAAAACGACAATTAAAATCGGTGCTTCGAGAAGAATGGGGTAAAATCACTCCAGAAATCACAAAAAAAAATTATTCGAATCCATCCCAAGAAGATTAAATCATGTTTTAAAAGCAAAAGGAAATCCAACAAAATATTAAAACCTTTTAAAAAGTAAAATTTTTGGATAAATATTTGATGGAAAAGTAAGTGTCCCATCACTTATGTCAGCCATTTTTTGCTCCGTTCTAAACAATTGTATTTTTATTAAATTAATATTTTAATATTTTGAGAAAATGTATGTTATGTAATAATTGTTACTAAATTTAAGTATGAACCACACCCACAAAAAATTTTTTACATTTTTTAAAATTTATTTTACTACAGTTTTCTTTTGTAAAGCACAAGTGTCCCATCACTTTTGTGAGACACTGTATGAACAATCATCATCCATCATGTTAGTTTCTCCGTTTCAAATTTAATATTGAAAAACAATTTAAAATAAAAATCAAATTGCTAATAACTAAGTAGAAAATATATAAATCCAACAATAAACAACAATAATAAAAAAACTGAAAACTTTATGATTTTACATTACTTTCAAAAGGGCGTTTTTTTTAACGTTTTGTATGTTACTTTAATTTATAAAATATCATGTTCTTCGTACTCACACCATAAAATTCAGTTCAACAGCATTATCGCAAAATGATTTTAAAATGAGCATAGTTTTAGAATTTAGAAAAACAGTCTCGCTCGCTGCAGATAAAAATGTTTGTTCCTCAAACATTCGTTGAAGTTTTATAAAATACGAAATAAATAATAAAACAAATTCCAAATTTAGGCTTCCAGATGTGTATATTCCGATGGAAACGCATGTTATTCAAAATTGGATGGCTCTAAAGTACTGGCTAAAGTACTGGAAACGCATGTTATTCAAAATTGGAATGCAAGAAACATACGGTTACGGATTTCATATTTATTTGGATTTATTTAGAATTATTTTATTTATTTAGAATTGTAATTAAAATTGCTTTATATTTGTCGTGCAACGCAGACGATTTTCAAAGAAAAAGCTACGTCAAAAAAAAAAAAAAATAAAAAAAAAGAACGCGTGCATTTAATGTTTAATAAATAAAATCTCGTAATTACTGTTGCCATCCAGAAAAACTAGAAAAATCGAGATTGTTCTACTGATAATTAAAAAGCTTATATAAGCCAAAAAAAAGTTGCTGTTGTAGTTGTAGCTGTTTAAAGCGAATTGCTGTTCGTTTACTTTATGCTGTAGCGATTTCGCTGTGAGATAGAATTAGTTTATCTGTTTTGAATTGAGTTTTGGTAAACGTTTGAGATATTGTGCGAATATCTATGAAGAAATATTTCAGCATTTTGATTTAATTCTTTTGAAAAGAATAAATTTTTGTTAACTTTTTAACGACTTGTGCATTCAATCCATAACGAACCCGTACGCACGCAACAGTACTTACATTTATGCAGATTCTTCATTATTTAACTTCCTTAAATATAATACAGAGTTGTAATATTTGGTGGCAACAGTTTGAAAAGTGAATCAACGCAGAAAATGAGTCGACGCAAAATGCCAAACCGAAATGAACAGTTTTTCTGGGCTAACGCCTTTGGCTAAAAACGTTCAAATACATCGATGAAAACTTTTTAACAATCGACTTTGGTTTATTAACAATAAAAGTATAATATGTCTATTTAAATTAATAATTAAAAAAACTAAAAGTTTGAAAAATTGTTTGCGATTCTGCGACGCCTATAATTCTAACGCTAACAGTTACATGGGAAAACTACTTACTTTTTACTAACAGTTACACGATAAGAAAAGTACTTTTTACAAGCTAAGAAATACAATAACGTGCTTTTAGCCTTGCAATTTTAAGTCTTTCCTATCAGACTATAAGCACAATATATTTATCAACGCCCTGTGAAATGTACTAGTATCGTCGTACGGTCCATTTATTCCAAACGAGGAATTCTATACTCGTGAGACGTCGTCTTCTAAATGGAGAAATTCACGCGGTTCAGTGATGACCGATGGGCATTCGGCCAGAAGGTATGGGTCCCAAGTCCGTACCTTATCTACGGGTGGCTGCTGCAAAAACGACGGGAGATTATAAATGAGAAGAATATGTGTTGTTTATCAAGTGAGGAATGGGAACCAATAGGGGCTCACGAAACCAAAAACTGTATCATTAAAACTTGCGAAAAAAAATGAATTATGTACAAAAAAAAATTGTATAAAAGAAAACACTTCAATACTAGTTTTTAAAATCTGCTTTGCTTTCGAATTAGGAAGTTTTGAGATTCTTTCTGCTCTCAGTTCTACTAGAGTCATAACTTAAGAAGCTATTATTTACCAATACTTTTTCTTGTCATGTATTCGTTACAGAATGGCAATTTTAATAACCTGTAAAAACTTCTTTGCATTCACAACTTAGTTAGTTGTTGAACGATTTCCGGTCTGTCTCAGCATGCCTCCTCTTTTAATATTCAATTCTAGTTTTTGGTTTCTAATAGAGGATTTAGGATTTTTCTTTTCATATGAGGACTGTGTACGATTGTTAAGAGCCTTGCTTCAGTAGAATATTAGTAAAACGGCTAGAAATATTGCACGAACTAACTGCTTCTAAATTCTGTGCATACAGTTTAGGCAGATGTTGTATGAAACAAAGGTCAGGCGAACTGTTTAATGATGCTGTCAGTGAAAATTTAAATTCTAAATATAATATTGTTACGGATTTCATATTTATTTATTTTAATTATCACTACAACAATCTCGATTTTTCTGGATGGCAACAGTAATTACGAGATATTTATTTATTAAATATTATTATTAAATTATTATTATATTATTTATTAAATATTTCGACGTAGCTTTCTCTTCAAAAATCGTCTGCTTTGCACGGGAAAATAAAGCAATTTTAATTACAATTCTAAATAAATAGCCAAATAAATATGAAATTCTTAACAATATTATTGCAGAACATATAGTGATCATCATATTATTTGGCTTCAGTTTAGAACACGAGGAAAAACAAGTTCAAAATAGCATCAGAATGACCAGAAAGAGGCGCAAAATAATTGCAATTGAATGCAATTAACGATGTTTTTCAGTAACATCGGTACGCAAAGACAGAATAAAAGAATCTCCCCCCCCCAAAAAAATAATTATAAAACAGATCTAAAATGGATTCTGAGGAGAATTTTTTCGTGGCGACTGTACGTACGTACGTACGTACGTATGTATCTCCCATAACTCAAAAACGAGTAGCTTCAGAACGTTGAAATTTTGTATATTGGCGTGCTATAACATGTAGTAGTTGGCACCTTCCTTTCTGACTGCAATCGGCCACACCAAAAGTGTTAAAAGGGGTATATGTTATATACCCCTTTTGTTACTCGGCTGGGTGAGCTCAGATTTTTTGTTCTTATATATTGGTAAACTGTTCATTTTTTGTTTTAAAAACGAGTGAATTATGTTGTTCGTATATTCCTGTTAAGATTTTTATGCCTTTAATTAATCTGCATGCAATAGTTGTAGAATTATTAACAATTTAAATGATTTTTAAGTGCGGCTAAGCCTAAAGAAGCAGCCATATTTGTTTACCTTTGAAACTTAGCAGTTCCGAATACACTTCTCACATATTTTAAAATATGGTTTTGGCAACAATTTTTCATTCTTATTGTTGTTGAGAGACTTTTGATGAAATCGCATCATTTTGAATAGTTTCATTCTTTTAGAAATGTGGGTTTGGCAACGCTTTTCATCGCATTTCTTATGTCACCTTTTTTTTAAGAAATTGAAAAGTTTAAGAAATTGAAAAATTGTTTCTTTTTGCAAAGGTAAATCGTTTAATTAATTTATTAGGATAATTAATATTTATATTAAGGGATATCGCTTATTTCATTGTAATTTTTTATATTATGCTTTAATTATGTATAATTTTAATTATAAAAAGTGCATGATTTTATTTTTTTAGGAAATAAAGCTTTTAATCTGTTTATACCATTTGAGTTCTTAAGATTTTGCAAAGGGAAGTTGGTTAATTTATTTATTAGGATAAGTAATATTTGCATTAAGGGATACTGCTTATTTCATTGTCATTTTTTATATATATAGTACATTTTTATTGATGCAAAGGAGGGTTTTATTCTTAACAAAGAAAAAATAGTTGGAAGAACTTACGGGGCCATCGGTCCCAGATGTGTAGGCACTTTTCCGGTACGTTTAAAGCCAGACGAAGGCTGGCCGCATAGCGGCTAGTGTTTTGATAAAAATTTAGTGAGCAAAATATAAAATTTATTAAAAATATTTTTTTTATTTAGCCCCGCATGCAGTGTGACTTTGAAACCGCTGCATTAAGACATACAAAAGTAATTTTTATAGGAACAGATAATTAGGGTACTGTTAAAAACCACGGGTAGTATAATAATGATACAGCAATGATGCTACGCTTTGTGTAACGGCATTTTCAGACCTGAATGTATCTATAATCCTTCAACCAATAAATTCCTGGGTTCACTGTTCTCGTGACAGCCGTTTCCCGCTTCATAGATAAAAACTACAGCCGAAAACATCTTTGAAGTATTTTCCGAATGGGAGCTTATCGCAGGTAACAATCCTTTGTGCATTAACATCTAGATTGGATGACTCGGCCAACAACCCGGAGCCCTTTGATACAGATAAGTGCGTTTTCTTACCAACACAACAATTCACGAATACGATCTAGTGAAGCTCTCACAAGTTGAAAATGCAAGCTCACTGTGTCAGGACTGAGTGTTCTGTGCATACTTTTGGCGAACATAAACCATAAAATTCAGTTCAAAATGAATATCGCAAAATCATTTTAAAATGAACATATCTTTAGAATTTCCGTAAGTCTCGTGCGCTGGAGATAAAAATGTTTTTTTTTTTCGTGCAGTGTTGCCATTGCTCGCTTTGAAATCATTTAGTTTGTTAATCAGAAATTCGTCGAAATGTTACAAAACATAAAATCGATAATAAAGCAAATTTCAAATTCAAAATTAGGGCTTCCAGATGCCCATATTCGCAGTAGGATTACGTCATTCAAAATTCGATGGCTCTAGGTTTTATCACAATGCGAGAAACATGCATACATTGATGCACATTTTTCATTTTTTCATATTTAGTGGCAACAATTTGAAAAGTGAAACGGGCATTCAGAGTGAATCGACGCAAAATCGCAAAACGAAAGTAATAGTCCTTCGGGACTAAATCCGTTTGGACTAAAAAATCTGATGTGAGCACCACGTGACTTCCCTTGTACGGAATATTAACTTTATTTAAGTTAAGTAGAAAATTACGAAGTCGTTGCTTTCAGAGCTATAAACGCGAGGTTGGCCTCTATGCTAAACTATCAGTGGTGCGTAGCAAGATTTAGCTAATACTAACGCACTTAGATTACTTCAATAAGTAATAGAGTAACAGCGCTAAGGCTTAGAATTTAAATGCTAGCTAGCCAGGCGGACGTCGAACAGAGCCGCAGTGATCTGAGACTAAAACTCTCTCACACCGAGAAGTTCCTCGCTAAACTTTAAATATAAAACTCGGCTCCACCTCAAATTAGCATAAAGCTGAAACGCGCGCTCATTCTAACGGGAAGTTGAAATAAGAGTTCACAGGAAAGAGAAACTAACATAAAACTTTGTTAGTTTAAACTAAAACCTTACAACTGTTAATATATGTTTTTAGAATATGAATTCAAAAGTTATAGACAGTGTTTGAAAATGTTGTCTGCGGGATATATTTTCTTTGATCCTAGGCATATCGTATATTGCGGCGTATAGCACGCACGCATCTGTAATATCAAACTATATTTTTTAGGCCTTCGTAATGCCGTTTCTGTTACGAAGAAACCTTAAAGATACATGCCGTTACCTTTTGAAGTCTTTCATTCGAAGAGTTTTCGCAGGTTTTCGAACAATGGTGTATTGCATTGACAAGCGGTAAGGGGAACAATATGGGTGTTGGGGAAATGATTGAGGGAGTAAATAATTCTGCAAAGTGAAAGGGTTTTATTCAGTGCAGGTGTACACAGGCGTGCTATTCTAGGGCTATTCTGTTGGAGAAAAAGGGGAGATAATTTGAGATACGAATGTACTTCCGACCCGAATGAATTCGCAGAAGAGTCAGATGCTTTCCCTTTCTGTTGTCATTTGAAGCCGTGATTTTGAGCTGAACATCGAACACTTTAATAAATCGCATTTGCTTTAGCTGAAATACATCCGATCTAGAGTTCCTTTTAGTAGTAAATATGGCTCGTGCCAAACGAAACAAACATGGCGCTGGTTCAATTGCAAAGTTATTTAATTTGCGAAAGAAAATGGAAAGCGTGCTGCAGCGAGTATATTTGGTACTGGTGAAAGCTCCATATGTAAGTGGAAGTAAAACAGCATCACAGTAATTAATGTGCCAAAGAATGAATGTGCTTTGCGGAAATGCTTTATCCTAGAACAACGTGTTGCAGACAAGATCCAAGAAAATCGCCAGTAACAGCATTTAGGCACATGTAGAAATCAAATTTTTGTGTACTTGTATTTTCCTTATTTTTAAATCTATCATTTTTATATCCGGCGTATAACGCGCGTCCGTTAATTGCGATCTCATTTTTTATATTAAAAGAGCCGGTTGTACACCGGAATATACGGTACATTTCCTTAAGTGACGATTACTTTCTTGAAACAAGATCCAATATTTTCGGAAACACTCTCGAATAAATCAAGTTTTGGAAGAAAAAAAAAATTCATACTGTCCGTACAGAAGTTCCATCCAAAGCAGCAGTCATTACCTCTGAAAAGAACTTCAGAAGCCCAACAAGAAATCGAATATAGCAAATTCTGAAATGAAATTATCTGTTCAGGAATTCAGTTTCGTAGAGCGGATATCCTTTCTAATTTCCTAATTAATTATTATTGCTAATTAGGGTCGTTTCTAGTTAATTATGAAACTCCCCCAACTGGATCTCCAATAATTGATCCGACTGGGTGCACTAGTTTCAATTTATAAACAAAATGTTCTATGCTTTTTGCTCGAAAACTCTGTGGAATGGCATTCCGAGAACGAATTTTCTTATTCTCAAATGTATTTTCAAAAAGCGCTTTAAATTTGAGATGTCTGGGAACAAATTTACAGCAGCAAAATACAGCTCATTTTGGCAATTATTGAGACATTTAATTGAAATGGCATTCGAATATTCCCCTTTAGATGCGCGGTTGATACATTTTTTTTGATAAAAATGCATTTTCCTAATCACTATCATTTATATTACGTTTGTAGTAAAAACACCTTTTTCTTACTATGACTCAAGAGAATTTGAAGAAAAGTGTAAATTTAGCCAGAGTCATCTCTTCTCTACATATAATAAAACAAAGTGTGTGTGCGTGTGTGTGTGTGTGTGTGTGTGTGCGTGCGTGCGTGCGTGTGTGTGTGTGTGTGTCTTTCGTTCGTGTTGCGAGTAAGCTAATAGACCCAGGGCCACGAAATTCGTTACATAGACGTATCCTACACAAGAGCCAGTGCACCTCGAAGCGATTTTTTCGAAATTCGAATTCGAATTTTTTTATTATATGTTTTGTGACCAAATCGCGTCATTTTGAGACATAATGAGCTACAGAAAAGCTAGATTTCACTCTATGCATTTCATTTTTACATCGTCGTGAAGCGTAGAGACTTAGCTATTTTACGAACTTAAAATAAATTTCTTATTTCAGTAAATATTCAATTTATTTAGGAATATTCAATTTATTTCTTATTTCAATTTATTTAGGAAGGTGAGCTTGACACCTTTACGGCGGAATTTTTTTTAAAAAAACTTTTTTTTTAAAAATGTGCCGTTTATTTTCCTTTGATTTTTGGACACGTTGAACTTTATTCCTTTCGACTCCTTTTAAAAAAAGATTTCGGAAAAATAATAATATTTTGTATTTTTAAAAAATTTTTTAAATGAAGCTTCCGAATACACTTCTCACATCTCAGATATTTTCAAATGTAGTTTTGGCAACAATTTTCCGTTCTTATTGTTGTCGATAGATTTTTGATGAAATTGCATCATTTCGAATAGTTTCAATCTTTTAAAAATTTCGGTTTGGCAACAATTTTTCATCGTATTTCTTACGTTACTGTTTTTAAGAGACTGAAAAGTTTAAGAAATTAAAAAGTTGTTTCGTTTTGCAACGGTAAATTGTTTAATTACTTTATTAGGATAATTAACATTTGTATCAGGGGATATTGCTTATTCCATTGTAATATTTTGTACAAATTAAATGGCTGCGATGCGACTGCTGACACATTTCCTCAGAAGATTACCTAAAGTATCATAACATTTCAAATTTCAGAAAAAGGATCATTCAAACTACCGAGTAAGAAAATGTTTAAAAAATTTAAATTTTATTGAAGAATTTTTATATAATTTTTTATGTTGTCATGGTGGTGCTTCAATATAATGGAATGGAACGGGGATATAAATTATGCTTTAACAAATGTTTAATGCACATCTCATGCAATTAATTTGCTAAAAATTCAAGATGTATATGTTTTTCTGGAGATACATCAGGGCCGTATACAAAGGAGGGTTGAAATCTTAACAAAGAGAAAAAAGTTGGAAGAACTTACGCGGCCATAGGTCCCAGGTGTGTCTTTTAGGCATTTTTCCGGTACGTTTAAAAGCCAGACGAAGGCTGGCCGCATAACGGCTAGTTAATTAATAAAAATACCATAAAAATATTTTTATTAGTTACTGTTTATTGGTTGCTCAGAAAATATAATTATATAACACAAAATGTCTTATTGCTTAATAACCAAGGAACGAAGTTCTGATACAAGCATAAGAAGCGCCTCGAGTTATATTTAAAGGAGTTTATTTTTATTTTTTATTTCTTCAAGCATGTTAATGAACGCGAGCTTTTTTACTTTGGTGTACGAAGCAAATCAAGTATTGTAATCGCAAGAAGTTTCCGTACCATTATTCAACGAAAATAACCATCCCCCCTTTCGAACCCATTCAAACGACTTTTCTGCGTGACATCTGCACGTGCGAACAGAATAAAGTACTTTTTTTCTTTCAAAACGGATTGTAAGGTGGATTCAAAAGGGATTTTTTTCGTAATGACTGTACGTACGTATGTACACTGCGAAAAAAAAAAGGAACAGTTCTATATCTCCCGTTCTACTGCATTGTTCTAATGTAGGTGTTTTGACACAAAATCGGACTTTTTCTGAAATGACATGCCACTTTTTTTCCATATTTCGATTCTATGACTCAAATGATGCCAAAGTACCAAATTTTGTAAAAATCTCATGAATAGTTTTTAAAAAATTGGCTCTCAAAATTTTACCTCCTCCATGTTAATTGAATTTGGTATTTATTTATTAAAATCTCTTTTTTTATGAAACTTATTTGATTCCTTCCTATACAGTTCGAAATTTAGGTTCATTCCAAATAAAATTTACCCATTATTTATGATTTATTTTTAAAATTTGTATTTCTAAATAATTTTTATAAACTTTCCGAAAAAAAATTTTAATCATAACCTATAAAATTTTTACAATCCTCTTAAAGTGGATGTATTTCTAAAAACACCTGCAAAACATGAGAGCTTTTTATTCAAAATTTCCGAAGATATACGTGAATTTATAGATTGGCGCGTTTTGAAATTTGGCATATTTGTTGAAAGCGATAATAACGGAAATGTGGTTTACGGACTTCGTTAAAATTATTGGAAAGTAAGAACGATGTGACATTTTTTCTCGCTCATCCACAATGTAAAAAGGTAGGAACGATGTGACTTTTTTCCGCTGTGGATGATGGAAGGGATAGGAAAATAGGTTGCCATGTATTAAGAGGTTCTCCAAGTGAATTATTTTTGGCGCAAACTGTAAAAAATTCGCCAAATTAAATTTTTGAACGTCTGCGTAAATTTCGCACCGAATTTTACAAAATTTAATATTTAGACATAATTTGAGTCGTAGAATCGAAATATGGAAAAAAAATGGTATGTTATTTTAGAAAAAGACCCATTTTGTGTCAAAATACCTATGTTAGAATAATGCTGTATGTAAATCTAATATATATATATATATATCCTAAGTTGCGCTTTCGAGACATGAAAAACGCAATTTGAATTTCGTCAATCGGCCCAGTAGAACGGGAGATATAGAACTGTCCCTTTTTTTTTCTTTTTTTTTTAGTTGTTTTTGTGCAGTGTACGTATTTAGCAAGCATAATTCAAAAACGATTAGTCGTAGAACGTTGAAATTTTGCATATGGGACTGCATCTAATTGTGCATTTCACTTTTTTGTTTTGTTTTTTGTTCCCTCTGTTTTTTTATTCTTATATATTGGTAAATTGTGCATTTGAATTATATTGTCCTTATGTCCCGGTTAAGGTTTTTATCCTTTAGTTAATCTGCGTGCAAGAGTAGAGGAATTATCAACAATTTAAAAGTGTGAGTGGAGTTAGGCCTAACGTGGTGATATTTGTTTACATTTGAAACTCTTGCACATTTTTTTTAAACTGTTTTTAACTGTATTTGATGTTTTAGGTTTTTCTGCATTTTAACCACATTTAATGAAGAGGTTCTGAGTTTTCATGTATTTTCATCTTGCCGCGAAGCGAGAACTGTATTCATTAAATGAGAGATCTATCTCTAATGAAATTCGAGTAAACGAATTTAAATGAAGTGCAGCAAAACAATGTGTAGAATTTAATAGATCGTATAACAAAGTCATGTGGTGAAATCCCTTTTTTTTTTACTATTATTTTTTATTTATTTATTTATTTATTTTTTGCTTCAAGCCCGAGAGACTGAACTTTTAAAAATGCAGGAATAAGCCAAAAAAATGCAATCTTTATCCTGTTTGTGCTTTTCATTAAAACAAAAGCATTTTTTTTGCGCAAAGGAATACATTTATCATTAATATACTGATTAGTTTATTCAATAATGAGTGTGCCTCTTTCCAGACAATTTCAACATTATACTTTCCAGAAACTTTTCATTTTTCTCTGCGCACGAAATAGTGATCTCATGACGCAGTTTCATAAATATGATAGTACATCCCAACAAAACTCACTCACTCATTCCAACCTAATTCAACTTCAGTGATTTTTCACAAGTAATACAGATTGGTTTGGCATTTTCATGGGAGAAGGCAATACATTACTATTTACTAATTCTAGACGGTTCGGTGGAATACATATTTCAGTCTCGGCAGCTGTTGACAATACGCACTGAAACTGATTGCTTCATTCCTTGGTAAATGAACAAAATAAACAATCCCCTTGTAATCGTACCAGGTAAAATGATCTTCTTTTCGTGAAAATGAGCTTTTGATGATATCCAGCTGTTCGCCAGGTTTGGACTAAGACATTTTGTTTCACTCAGTCAAATCAATTATTGAGGATCCAGTTAGGGGAGTTTCATGATTAAACAGAAACTAAGGATGGATATCCGCTGTGCAAAACTGAGTTCCTGAACAGATAATTCTATTCCAGAATTCGCTATATTCAATTTCTTGTTGGGCTTCTTAAGCTCCTTGCAGAGGTAATGACTATTTCTTTGGATGGACCTTGTAAATTGAAACCGTAAACTGTCCGCTATTTATTACCAGTTATGAATCGTTTCCCAAAGGAACCATTGGGGGTTACATTTAAAAGAAAATCTCATGTACTCGTAGAAGATATTTTCTCGTCGTATAATCCTAAACGCTTCGGGAAACAATCGTAAAGTCCACAATTCGAGTTCTGGTGAGGGTATCGCTCGTTTTCTCCTGTTTTCTATTCCTAAAAACTCTAAATGAATTTACAAGTACTAAAATGTAGGGCAAACGATAATTCATTACCTTCAGAAAGTGGCGATTGGGTCCTCGGCTCTCGAGTCGCCCTTAAAAGCAGGAAGAATGTAACGTATTTTCTCCTTCCTTGCCGTATGGTAAGAAATGTAGCCTTTCTTGTGGTGTAATTGGAAGTACACCGTTCGGCTAGCATTCGGGTGGTTCGGAGTTCAAATCTTGGCGAAGGCACTGCTCAGTTTTCCTGCATCCCATTCCGACAAATACCTAATGGCTCTGTACTGGTACTTCGCCTTAAAAGTAACTGATTTAAGTTCATGTGGGATGAAAACGTCAAGTTTCTTTTTGTTACCGAGTTTTTTTCAAATGATTATTAGTGCTTATTTTGGATGAATTTGGAATCTCAGCAATCTCATCTGCGATTACGTTATGATTGGCTTATCGTCGTCAGATTCACTTGGTCTGTCAAGATCTGATGCCTCTTAAGCTGAAAACTCCTGAAACCTGAAAGAAATTTCCTAAGCCAATCCTCTCGTACAGATGCATCAAATCATCTGTACGCTACTACAGTTATTTGATAGGAAACTAAAATTAGTTTCCGGACAACCCAAAAGTGAAAGACTGCTTTTCGGTGAATAAAATTAATAAAGGCGAATAAAAAATAGAATAAAAAAAGAAGAATCCGAATTCAGGCCTTGCATGGATTCAGATTTGTTTCAATGTAAAAATTTATTCGCATTATTTTGGGTACGTGATCTTATTTTTCAATATATTAACGCATCTTATTATTTAGCAATTAAATAAGAAAATTAGGTACAGACAATCTTGTTCCCCTTCTCATAATTAATTCCATTTGTATTATTTTTAGCAACACTGCCTGCTGCCCAGACGGAAAACTGGTTAGTGACACTGACTGCCATACCGAAGAGCCCGGGTTCGAATCCTAGAGAAAGCAAGGATGTAAATCAGGCATAAGTCTGTAAGGTTTTAGTTAAACTAACAAGGTTTTATTTTAATTTACCTTTTTCTATCTGTTCTCATTCCAATTTCCCGTTAGAATAAGTGCGCGTTTCAGCTTTATGCTAATTTGAAGTGGAGCCAAGTTCTATTCAAACGAGAGGTAGGAACCTCTCAGTGTGAGAGAGCTTTTAGTCTCAGACCACTGTTACTCTGTTCGACGTTCGCCGGACCAGCTAGTATTTAAATTCTAAGCCGTAGCGCTGTTACGCTATTACTCATTTAAGTAATTCTAAGTGCGTCAGTATTAGTTAAATCTTGCTACGCACCATTTAGTTTAGAGGCCAACCTCGCGTTTAGAGCTCTGTGAGCAACAACGATTTAATTTCTATTTAGCTTTAGTTTAAATTATTTGATTGTTCAGTTTAGACCCAAATGCGGTCATTATTTTCTGTATCCCTCCCGAGTTGGGAAGTGGTTGTAAATAATTGTGGTTTAATAAAAGAGGATTTTAAATCCTTCTTAAGTTTAGTTCTTCTACCACTTAATCACAGTATTTTACCACAGAACATAGCTGCATTCAGCTCTCTGTTCAAGATCAGGACTCAGTTTAATTCACGAACATGTTTGCCAAGAATATGCACCGAACACTCAGTCCTGAGAAGTCAACCATTTTATATCTACAGCCCACTCTGTAGGTAGTAAAATTTCCTTACCGCCCGCCGGTTTCGTAGTAACTTAGTGTAGTGTAAATGCAAAGTCATTTTTTGAGTGGAGGCTCAGTAAAAATATATATTGCTAAATTTTTCCGTTTATTTATTTATATTTTGGTTCTATTTATAAGAGACAGAAAAATTTATGTCTGGCTTAGGTTGCTTGCACATCGGTTCCAGCGAATCTGTTTCGGTTAGGAAACTTCAGTGGTAGGGAAGAAAAAAGTTCGTTTCTCGGAAAGATTTATCCCAGCCTCACGTTTATTAAGATGTGATCATCTCATTATGCCCGCTACAGCCACAGAACAACACCTAAGACAAGTGGAAAAGCCTTATAAATGTATGGTAACAGGAGACAGCTGCGTGCGCGAGAAAGGGCTTTCATCATCAAAAGTCTTTACCGCCCACCATCAGAGCTTCAATCGCGTACTGGTGGGCAGTACGGACCAGGTTGACTATCTCTGATGTAAATTGTCTATCCCTTCATACAAGGAAGGACACGGTGGCCTACCTGTTAGATAACTCCACAATAAAGTGACCACCCCTTCCAGCCTTAGTAGTGGAAGGCTCAGGTGCGAAGCACATGACAACAGGCGCCTAGGCTAGAAGCCCCATCCTGTGTGTAACGCGTAGGAAAAGAAACATAACTTTCCTACCATATTATTGGTGCTTAGTTGGCTGAGAATTTTATAGAAAATTCTTGATGGAGAAGAGAGCGCACCCCTTCTAAATTGATTCTGGCCCTTATTTCGACATCATAATTTACTAAATTAAGTCCTTCAGTGTTTTTACCTTTTTTGTCACTGCGAAGGCAGGTTTCCTATTTGAATTTTCCCAAATTTTTGGCATTAAATTCTTTATCTTTTGCGGAACCCCTCCCTTGGCGATAATATATTAATTAATGATGTGGGGATAAAGGCTAATTGCCTAAGTGCCCCGTAATTGACCCCTTCCTTGGTCCTTGGTTGGAAGAGAGTGAGTCCTTCATACCCACAGTCGAAGAATTGGAACTTTCTCTGTCGAAACACTTAGATGTAATAAGTTGGGAGCGGGATATCCATAGACAGGGCGGAGCTACGTTTTCCATCTGGATGCAGTGTGCAATCTGGTAGGCCAGAAGGAGTCACGTGTCCTCATCGTTTGCTTCAATTTTCTTCCTCTGCGAATTTTACTAGGATCATAGCAGCTTCAAATCCATTTTGTAATTTTTCAGCTGAAGTTTTCGCTTGTTTAATTTTCGTAATAACTGGTATTCAGGAACGAGTTGATTTTTTCATCATTTATCCAGGAAACTGTGTCTTGTAATCCTTCGGGAGGAGGGGTAATGTTACTTTTCAGTTTATCACTGTACAGCACCTGCATA
The DNA here is from genome assembly GCA_000611955.2 of Stegodyphus mimosarum. Taxonomy (NCBI): domain Eukaryota; kingdom Metazoa; phylum Arthropoda; class Arachnida; order Araneae; family Eresidae; genus Stegodyphus; species Stegodyphus mimosarum. The sequence goes on along the minus strand of KK114182.1, from coordinate 46,671 downwards.
GTAGTAGAAAGCGTCTATGACGACTTGTGCCCGCCATGGGGGTGGGGAAAGATGAACATTATCTTATTTTCCAATGCAAACTGATAGTATTCATGTAGATTCAACTAGCAATAATTTCGCTATTTTTCGTATTGAAGCATTCGATTAAAAATGATCAATAATCGTTTGTTAAGCTATAACCAGCATATATAGGTAATAGTATTTCTCAACAGTAAAATTAGTAATAGTATAAGTAATAGTATTTCTAAATAATAAAATTCGATTCAACAGCAATATCACAAAATATTTAAAAACAGCAAATCTTTAGAATTTCCGATACACAGTCGCGGGCGGCGGAGATAAAAAAAAATTCCCCTCCTCGTAGAGTGTTGCCATTGCTCGCTTCGAAATCGTTGAGTTTGTTAATCAAAAATTCGTTAACGTTTTACAAAATATGAGGCAGATAATAAAACAAATTCCAAATTTGGGCTTCCAGATGCCCGTATTGGAGTGTAGGACTAGGTTATTAAAAATTTGATATGTTTAGGTAGCGTTGCTTTTTCGCAATGTGAGAAACATACGAACATTTATGCAGATTCTTCATTATTTAACTTTTTTAAATATAATGCAGGGCTCTAATATTTGGTGGCAACAATTTGAAAAGTGAAACGCCGTTTATAGTGATCCAACGCAAAATGCCCTTCTGGAGACATGCCCCCCCCTTGAACTAAATAAAATAAAATAAAAAAAACAAAAAAAAATCTGAAATGTTTCAGATTTTAAATTACGTCCAAAGGGACGTTTATTTAACATTCTGTGTGTTACCTTTATTTGTTAAATACCATGTTCTTCGCACTTAAACCATAAAATTCAGTTCGACAACAATATCGCAAAATAATTTTAAATTGAGCATATCTTTAGAAATTTCGGTACACGCTCTCACGCGCTGGAGATAAAAATGTTTTTCTGTACAACGTTGGTATTGCTGGCTTTGAAATCTTTGAGTTTGTTAATGAAAAATTCGTTAAAGTTTTAGAGAATATTGTTACGAATTTCACATTTATTTGGCTATTTATTTAGAACTGTAATTAAAATTCCTTTTTATTTTCCCGTGCAACGCACGCAGACGATTTTTGAAGAGAAAGTTCAAGATGCCCAGATGCCCATATTCGCAGTAGGATTACGTCATTCAAAATTCGATGGCTCTAGGTTTTATCACAATGCGAGAAACATGCATACATTTATGCAGATTTTTCATTTTTTAAAATTTAATGCAGAGCGATAACATTTAGTGGCAACAATTTGAAAAGTGATACGCCGTTTTTGTGTTTCCGACGCAAAATCGCAAAACGAAAGTAATAGTCCTAAATCCCTTTGGACTAAAAAGTTCTATATCTTCCGTTCTACTGGACTTCATTCATTAAGATGGTATTTGCATTAATAATGAAAGTAAAAAAGCAAAATATGGTAAGTTATAAGGTAATATGTGCACAGTACAAAAAATATCCATGCCGTTCGGGGGGCTAATCGCACTATGTACGTAATAATGACAGAAGAATTTCAGTGAGAATCACTCGCACGTATCAAGCATAGTTCCTTTTTAATACCTAAAAATGTAGAAACAATTGAACTTCTATTTGTGGTTAAAAGTGTAATGAATATTTTACTAAATAGAGTTTTGACTACGTAAAAAAGAATTTTTCATTTTTAAATTGGATACATTAATTATAATATTGAAACATTTTCTAAAATTCTCAAATTTAATTTAAAAATGTAATCTGACGTACGGGTCTGGAATCAATATTTAAAGAAACAAAGTCAGTACCTTCATTTCGAAAGGTTATTGGCAAACGGGCAGAAAACTCAAAACATTTCATTCTGGTTCACTTTGACCGCAGGTATGCATCTGAACGAAGATAAACTCTGTTGGAAGAAGGCGATAACGATTCGACAGTTGGAAAAGTGTATTAGAAACGTCTGTTGGCCGTTTTATCTCGTGCGAAAAGTTTCGGTCTGTGCAGATGGTGATAAAAGAGCGGAAACAGGAATAAGAGCTAGAAGAAATAACTTTACCCTTCCTCTAATTAGTGTTACAGTTCAAATAAACTTCTGCTACTGAAATCTGAAACACGAAAGTAGAAATTGTCATTGATGTAGACTGCCCAGAAGTACAGATCTTTGTATTTGAATACCCCATACACCCATAATTTTACTAAGCCACATGATTCAGTTCTTCTCTTTAATCTCTATAAAATTTCAGACTTCTCAGTAGAAATTCATAAATGAACCGCCTAATATTTATACTGCCTTCTGCGAAAAAAAAAAGGAAGTATTATAATCACGAAAAACGTCGAGTGTCATATTTCAACACAGATATATATTTTGACCGTTGTCGAATCGACTCGGACTGTTTTTTTTTTTTTTTTCTTTTTTTTTTTGCAAACGTGTACGTACGGGTAGACTAAAGGACTGTTTCTTTCAAAATGGATTGTTTTAAAGAGGATTCAAAAGGAATTTTTTTGTGGCGTTTGTACTTACGTATGTATGTACCTCGCATAACTCAAAATCGATAGCGTTGAAATTTTGTATGCGGGACTGCTATAACACGTCGTTGTGCACTACCCTTTTTTATAACAATTGGCAAACCAAACTTATGTATATATATTGTTACGTTTTTCTCTTTCTTCTTCTTACGTACCTTAAAGGCTCGCGGATTTGGAGTGAAGAACGACGACGACACTCTTGATGAGGTATCAAGACACACTTTATTGGCCAGTATTTTTCAAGACAGCTCCAAAACACTTTTACAGTCGTCGAAAAACTACTGTAAACACACTGGAATAATCAGCAACACAGCCTTCAGAATATCAGGCTATATCGGTGAAGACAGCTTCACGGCAAAGCATCAGGGTATAGATCCCGACTCTGCTCGATCGTCCTCGGAACTTTCCGTACTCTCGAGATTCTCCACGCTACAACTCGCGATGCACTCGACGATACACTTGAGTAAAACATTCGAGACATTCTCTCAATGCCTGACTATCAACTCGCTAGGCTAGGCACTGACTTCGCACTAACTCTACACTGATTTTCCACTGACTCCTCTCCGCGTATCAGCAGGGTTTATATAGCTCTTGGCTTGTGTTCGAGAACATTCTGGGCTAAACCAGGAAGAATTCGTTCCAGAAGGTTCTCCATCCGTCTATGGCATATCGCCAATTTTGTCGCCAAATGTGCGATTTCTCGCCAAATATGGCAAACCTGCCCTCCTTTGCCATTTTCTGGCAACCCTAAACCTGTTTTGCGGGGAAGTTATTTTACCGCGCCTGGATATTTCGTAACAATACAAATATATATATATATCCGTGTGTATGATAGAAAATATATAAATCTCGGGGAATGTATAAAATAAAAATTTTATAAGTCACAATGAAACATCATATCAAAATTATAATTTAAACTAGCAATAGCCCTCAATTCCCCAGCGCTATTCTAAAAATAGTAATGCCTTTTACTGCAGTTCGTAATGTTGATGACGCAGCTAATTCGGAACTTGAACCCAAAATTTCGAGAACTGAAACTTTCTCTTAACAAGCGACTTAAACCGAAACCTTTTCTTGTTGATCATCGATGTTGGATAACTGCGCATTTTAGCTTCCATCTCTCTTCACGTAAAGACGTAACACTATTGAAAATGCAAACATTCTTGAATAGGCATGATTAGAGTTCCAAGTAAATTTTTCGACAACATTTTTTCATTTTTGTCCTGATAAATGTTTCTCATAAAGAATTCTGCAGCGCGTTCTGCGTTCGGCGATATGTCGTGGAGAAAGACGATGAACATTATGTTTTTTTGCCATTTTAAAATTCAAATCAGTATTATTAATCATTTTGTCCTCCTTTGATACTGAGCATTTTAATGGTTTTGTAACTGCCCTTTGACCTGGCGGATTTTCTTTCAACACTAAAGTTTTACCTTTGAAACATACCGTTATGTCCTTGGATATGTATTTGAAAAAAATTTTCCTTTTAAAACCAAACTTTGACGTTTTTTTCCCCTTCTTGTTGGCTATATTACCTAAAATTTATAATAATTAATAATACGAATAATTTTCTTCGCAAATAGCACAAGCATAGACTTCCATTCACTGCTTCTTTAAAAGAAGCCATTTCACATGAAAACAAAACTGCCAAGAAGCAGACGGTAATTTATATTTAAAAAAAATATAGTTGCAGCTAAAAAAACTTCCAAACAGAAGATTTTTTTATAACAAAGCAAAATTGTTTAAAAAATGGGCGAACAGCCTGTATATGGGTCAGAAACCTTTTTTATTATTTACGATAAATCTGTAAATGTTTATAAAAATGTTCAGTCGAACATATTACCTACTAGCGAAAGTACCTGTGCCAGTTAAGTTAGATTGAGAGTAATATATCTAAACAACAGAGAGAACGATACCGCTGTAATCCTTCTCTAAATAACGGTGCAAAAAATACGATTCATAGTCATACATTTTTCAGACTCAGGCGATATGGAACTTACATGAAAAATTTCGATAGAAAAATAAACTAATTCTCTCCCATTATATCAGAGACAATCGGACGTAGTTTTTAATGATTTTCGTCTTTGTAATGAAATGGTCGTGAAAGTTCAAGTTCCATCCAATATTTCACCTATATTCAATTTTAGTCGATTAAATGTGGCAAAAAATCTATCATAACTCTTCAGAAATCAATAAAGCGAACAAACAAACAAATGCAGAAACAAGCATTCTTCTTTACATACACAGATTTTGTAAAATTTACAAATTTTTGATTAAAAAACTCTACGATTTGGAAGCAAGCAGTGGTAATACTTTTCAAAATAAAGCCTTTTTTATCTCCAACGCGCGAGATTGTTGCCACTCGGAAAAATTAGTGTTTTCAGAGTTTTTAATTAATATTTCGGCTGATTAAAGTTGTACGAAGTTGAGAATAGTGGAAATGGGTTCCGACGAATTTTTGGAATCGGGAATAAAGTATTTAATGTTTGTCAATGGTATTTTTATTTCATTGCAAAACTTAGAAATTTTTTATTTACAAACTCTAGAATTTGAAAGTGGGTAGTGGCAACACTTCTCGAAATAAAGCAGATTTTTATCTCTAGCGTGCGATACTGTTGCCACTCGTAAAAACGAGGGCGAAAATTAGGGTTTTCAACGTTCTGAATTAATATCTCGGATTTAGCCTTTTTTTTTTTTTTTTTAAAGTAGACGTAGACCTTTTCCAGGACCCAGAAAAGAATTGTAGGAAGTATGGTGACGATAGCTGTAGTAGTGACTGAGTTAATCGCGAACAAACACACACACACATTCTTCCTTATATATATAGATTAAACGCATTTAAATTACATCAGTCAGATATATCAGTGTTCCACAACCGGTGTGCCATGATTAGGATATAGGTGTGCCGCAATCAAATACATGTATTTGACATTTTGCAATTTTTTTATCATGTATTTAATACACAATGACAATTTTTTTTCCTTAATAATGTCTATTTTAAATGTTTTTATATATTTCACTATTGTGTGGTTGTGTGTGTGATTGTAAGTGTGTCAGCATTTGAATTTTTTCGGCACTTCCTCGATAACTCGGAACTCAAAAATATATAACTTTTTTTAAACATAAATTTAAACGAAATATATTGGTTTCAGACCATTTTAATTAAAAATAATAGCTCTAAAACTGTTTTTTTTTTAAATTTGAAATAAACCAATCAAATTGAAGAATTTTTGTTTTTTAATTTTTTTTAAAAAATTTCGATTATTATGATAATTATTATGATTGAATATAAATAAATATGTTATGGTTTTTTAATTGTATATTTTTTAAATTAAAAACAAAAATTTATTGTAAATTTTGTGTATAAATCAATACATATATACATTAGCTTTTGGTGTGCCACGAAATTCCAGAAATATTTTTTGTGCGTCGCAGGTGAGAAAAGGTTGCGGAGCACTGAGATATATTACTAAAAAATAATATAAAGACTTTGATTAGTAAATTAAGAAATCACTTCAACGCTTTTAACTCGCTTATATTGCTAACTAATTGCAGAGTCTCAATTTTTTGGTAACGTACACTAAGTGAAAACTCTAAGTAGAATTAAGTGACTTATCGCTATGTCTAGGTAAGCTAAACCGAAGGCACTCGTGGTGCTTAAAAACGAGCCAGTATTTATGGCGTAAATTCAAAAGTAAGAAATTCAAATATAAATTGAATCTAAACCTTCAATTATCTCAAAGGCTACGTAGAAATATTGAAAGCGCAAGTTAGCTGAAACCTACACCGGCGTAACAGAACAATATGCAAGCGTAAAGCAACGAAGTAGGTAGTAATGCTATGGCAGAATATCAGCTAGTAATGTTGCCTTATATGCAGGTGTAATCCGCCACTAAAACGATAGCAAACATCCAAATAAACGCGAGGTAAAATTTGCGTTCTGGTAGGAAAAGGGAAGGGAGATGTGACAGTAAAATTTCTGAACATAAAATAACTAGTTAATTTAAATAAATAAATATCATACGCAATAAAAAGTTTGCCAAATCTGAAAGACAAATTAAAGATCTTATGCTTTCCATATGGCAACGTTCCGCGATTTCGAAGGCTATTTGCGAAACAGCATACAAGATAAACATTTTATATTTTGCTCCATAGAGACACATGAGGTTGATGACAAATTCATGCGAGCGTAACAGACAGATACAAGTATGAGATGCAGACAGACAGGTGTAAGATATTTCTTACATCACAGAAATCTATTCCTGTGTCCAGCAGATTATTTCTAACGTTATTTTTTCCTGAGGTATATTCTACTACACGTAAACGACGGAAGTTATTGTGGACTCTCTCCAAAATTACGACAGATAAAGATATGCGAACAGGGGAGTTTGTGAAACCACCGCTGACATCTCATCAACATCAGCGGGAAAGTGCACCTTGTTTAATGATCAATATGGCATCAGCAGCTGCTACAACAGTCGCAGAAGCGGGTAGACACAGCTGCGCGAGACAATAGACCCGCGTCAATTTATCCAAGATACAGGCGCGGGATGCAAAAGCAGAGCGCGCGTGCATCATGCACTTGCAGTCCCCGAGTGATGTAACTGAAATTTAGATAATCATTCTTTAGACCATTCCATCTGCTATGGCGAAGTTTTGGAAAACAGCGGGTTATACAAAGCTAGACTGATGAAATCGAAGTTCAGGGCAGCTTTGAAAAGTTGCTAAGAAGAAGGAAATTTGTTTTTTAGTTATTTGATTACATGCAACAATATTGTTACGTGCGTACGGGTTCGTTATATATTGAATGCAAAAGTCGTTAAAAAGTTAACAAAAATTTATGCTTTCCACAAGAAATAAATTAAAATGCTGAAATATTTCTTCACAGATATTCGCACAATATGACAATATCTCAAACGTTTAGCAAACACTCAGTTCAAAACAGATAAAATAATTCTATCTCACAGCGAAATCGCTACAACATTAAGTAAACAAACAGCAGTTCGCTTTTTACAGCTACAACTACCACAGCAACAACAACAACAACTGAGATGAGGTGTTCGGCTTTTATAAGCTTTTTAATTGTCAGTAGAACAATCTCGATTTTTCTGGATGGCAACAGTCATTACGAGATATTTATTTATTAAGCATTAAATGCACGCGCTCTTTTATTTTTAGTCCAAAGAAATTTAGTCCCGAAGGACTATTACTTTCGTTTTGCGATTTTGCGTCGATTCACTCTGAATGCCCGTTTCACTTTTCAAATTGTTGCCACTAAATGTTATCGCTCTGCATTAAAGTTTAAAAAATGAAAAATCTGCATAAATGTATGCATGTTTCTCGCATTGTGATAAAACCTAGAGCCATCGAATTTTGAATGACGTAATCCTACTGCGAATATGGGCATCTGGAAGCCCTAATTTTGAATTTGAAATTTGCTTTATTATCGATTTTATGTTTTGTAACATTTCAACGAATTTCTGATTAACAAACTAAATGATTTCAAAGCGAGCAATGGCAACACTGTACGGAAAAAAAAAACATTTTTATCTCCAGCGCACGAGACTTACGGAAATTCTAAAGATATGTTCATTTTAAAATGATTTTGCGATATTGATTTTGAACTGAATTTTATGGTTTGAGTACGTAGTACATGATATTTAATAAAAAAAGGTAGCACACGAAACGTTAAAAAAACGCGCCTTTGGACGTAATTTAAAATCTGAAATCTTTCAGATTTTATTTTTTATATTTTATTTTTTTTTTACGTATCTTGCTCTTCAAAACCGTCTGCGTTGCACGGGGAAATAAAAAGGAATTTTAATTACAATTCTAAATAAATAGCCAAATAAATGTGAAATTCGTAACAATATTAAGACTGTTCGCACATTTTTCAAACGATTTTAATTGTATTCACGGAAATAATTTACGTAAAATTTATATGCTTCGAACGTTCCATTTGATAACCCTTATTCTTCACTATCTTTCTGTACAGCATAATTTCCAAAACAATAAAGCTTTTTTTGAGTAACGGGTATTTTATGCCATTCCTCTTGAACAGCTTTCCAAAGTGCAAGTGTTGTAGGTCAACGTCTAAAGCAATTCGCTTTTCAAAAAGTCCAAAAGCGCAAAATTCCATGGATGATACATCGCGATAATTTAGTAGGGATATGAGTGAAAGGTATGGCTCTGATACACGTTTCTTCTTCCATTTTTTTCCTGAGGAAATGAACAGTGGATTTTGCAGTGCGACTGCTTGCTTTGTCTTGATGAAGTTCTACTGATTGAAGACACTGTGGGTAAAGAGGAGGTATTTCGTATTTGAAAATTGGGTATAAAATATGTTCGCGATAATTTGTGGAGTTAATCGTAACATTTGTCTCCTCTCTCTTTATTTTTAATGTGCCATTACACAAAACATCAGCAACAATCATAAATCGCGTTGAAAAACTTTCTTTAGATTCTTTAAACCTCGTTCTAAGTTGTTTCACTTTTCAAATTGTTGTCACCAAATATTATCACCCTGTATCAAAGTCGTGCCAAATATTTTTCACCTGAGGCAAAAAGGTAAATGCTCGCCCCGTATATGTACCAAAATAGCTATATTTGTATTAAACAAAAGTAACTGTATTAAATCAAAATATCATAATTCTTAAAGTATTTTTAATCGTAGCTTTATAAATTCAGAAAAATAATATAGTCAATTATTTATAACTTTCAAAGAAAATGTTAAAAAAATCCTTTTTTGATAAACAAGAAATAACACTGAAATACACACTGCATTCATTTCCAGGTTTTTCTTGCAGTTCTTCCTATTGTTTTATTAATTTAAGTTTGCCGAAGCTTATTTCCCCTAATAATAACCGACAAGTTTAAAAACATAATTAAAGTAATTTTCGAATTCGCATAGCCAATGTGGCGCCCCTTCTAGTGATTCACCTGAGGCAAGTGCCTCACTTGCCTCACCCTTGTTCCGGCTGTGCTCTGTATTATATTTAAAGAAATTAAATAATGAAGAATGTGCATAAATGTATGTATGTTTCTCGCATTGTGATAAAACGACGGCACCTAGAGCCAGCCAGTTTTGAATAATGTCATCTTCCTGCGAATATGGGTGGAAGCCCAAATTTGAAATTTGGAATTTGATTGATTATTGATTTGATATTTTGTAAAATTTTAACGAATCTTTGATTAACAAACTTGAGGATTTCAAAGCGAGCAATGGCAACGTTGTACAAAATAAATAAATAAGTTAGCTGCAGCGCGTGAGACTGTGTATGGGAAATTCTAAAGATAGGCTCAGTTTAAAATTATTTTGCGATATTGTTCTTTAACTGAATTTTATGGTTTATGTGCGAAGAACATGCAATTTAATAAAGAAAGGTAACGCACAAAATGTTAAAAAAACGCCCCTTTCTACGTAATTTAAAATCTGAAACATTTCAGAAATTTTTTTTTTTTTTCTAAATTTAAGACGATCAGTTATAGTATTGTTGCGTTATACGGGTTCGTGGATTTGAGAATATCCGACGAAAACACGATGCAGAACAATAAAAAGCGCAATTTATTTACAGGAATCACTATTTACAGCACAGTTCCAAAATTACCTTTAAAAGCGTCGAAAATCTACAATAAATACGCCGAAACAATCAGCAACACAGCTTCAGGCTGTAACTGTAAAGGTAGCTTCACGGCAACACTAAACTTATAATAAACACCGTGGAACAATCACCAATACACTGTCAAGCTATACTGTAAAGGTAGCTTCACGGCAAAGCACTATCTCGATCGCTTTCCGTTCACAAAACTCTCGCGTAGCTTAGCACTCACAGTAAGCAGCTATTCTCACAATTGCCGGCTCTCAGAAACGCAGGGGTTTATATAGCTTTTCCTTAGGTTCCACAGGTTTCGAGAAATATCTGGACAGGAAGTTATTCTAGAAGCTTCCCGATTGGACCATGGGATATCGCCAATTTGGTCGCCAAATGGGCGATAAAGTCGCCAATCTGGCAACCCTACCATACACTATTTTATGGCAACCCTAGTGCTATGCCGGAAAGCTTACATACAGGCGCAACCGCCGAATTTTTCGTAACAATAATATTAGGAATTAGATATATTCTTGGGGACAATTTCGAAAATCGATCAGGATCCTAATCTTGATTTACATGATAAATTTTCATATCAATCTCCAGCTCTGGAAAAGGGTGGTTCTGCCGAGGAGTTAATTAATAAATATTATTTCATAACGCAATACATTGATATACAAAAATAGTTGGAGTGAAAGGGGCTTTTTTTTAACATTTTGTGTGTTACCTTTATTTATTAAATATCATGTCCTTCGCACTTAAACCATAAAATTCAGTTTAAGAACAATATCGCAAAATAATTTTAAAGTGAGGATATCTTTACGCAGTCTTGCGCGTTGGAGGTTTCTACAACGTTGCCATGGCTCGCTTTGAAATCCTTGAGTTTGTTCATCAAAAATTCGCTAAAATTTTACAAAATATGAAATCGATCATAAAATAAATTCCAAGTTCAGGCTTCCAGATGCGCATATTCGGATGGAAACGTACGTTATTCAAAACCGGATGGCTCTAGGTACGATTTTTTTTATTACATTAGGAGAACACATACATACATTTACGCAGATTCTTCATTATTTAATTTATTTAAATTTAATACAGGGCTGCAAGATTTTGTGGCAACAGTTTGAAAAGTGATTCAAGCTTTTAGAGCAATTCAACGCAAAATGCCGCTTCAAGACTAATAGTCCCTCCGGGCTACCGCTCCTTTGAGCTTAAGCTCAAAATTATTAAATTTAAATTTAAATTTTAAAAAAAAATCTGAACGTTTTCAGATTTTACATTACGCCCAAAGGGGAGTTTTTTTAACGTTTCCTGTGTTGCTTTTATTTATTAAATATCATGTTCTTCGCACTTAAACCACAAAATTCAATTCAACAGCAATATCGCAAAATGAGCATATCTTTAGAATTTCCGATTCCCGCGCTGGAGATAAAAATTTTTATTTATTTATTTATTTTTGTACAGTGTTGCCATTGCTCGCTTTGGAATTGTTGAGTTTCTTAATCAAAAATTCGTTAAAGTGTTACAAAACATGAAATTGATAATAAAACAAATTCTAAATTTGGGCTTCCAGATGTCCATATTCGCAGAACGATTACTTTATTCAAAAATGGATGCCTCTAGGTACCGTAGTTTTATCACAATGCGAGAAACATACATACATTTATGCAGATCCTTCATGATTTAATTTCTTTAAACATAACAGAGGGAGATAATATTTGGTGGCAACAGTTTGAAAAGTGACACGGGCATTTACAGTGAATCGACGCAAAGTGCCAAAACGAAATTAATAGCTCTTCTTCGCTAACGCTCCTTTGGGCAAAGAAATAACCTTAACTGAGCGGAAAGCATTTATCTCCTCTATTGACAAGCTATATATAATCGGGATAAACGTCCTCTGTTTTCTGTCTTTGACCTAGCCGACATACTATGTGTAATGAATTTAACGTACATCTTGAACAGACGTCAATTCTGTTCATATAGCTCCCGAAAGAATACCCAGTGAATCGAAGAAACGGCAGACATGTCTTGCATTTTCTAACAAATGTTCGAAATACACTTTTTTATATAGCCCAGCTAATTATTACCAGTAGGCTAACTCTTTGGTCTGGGTCCATCATTAAAAGGGAAAGGTTTTTGAACCGACCAGCATGTTCTGTACCGTCCTTTGTTGACGCAGCTGAAAAAGTGCTTTGGAGGAAATCCCACATCTGCTGATTTCTCATTTGTTTCAGGAGCCGGAAACTCTCCAATCAGATTGCGAGAAGCAACAGTTGTAACAATTAATCAGTTCGGAGCCAGAGGCTCCTTTTTCCTGCAGGTGCAGTCAGACAAATGTAATAAAACTCGCAAGCCATCACCGTTAAGAAGAAAAGGTCGGAGAAAACTGTAAAACTGCAATATCGAACGAATCAGGAAAAAAAAGGGGGGAAATAAATCCAGAAAAAGTTATGTCACTGCACAGGTGGAAGATTAAAATAGCACCAGAGATATCCAAGAAGCTTACACTTGAATATTCCGTTAAGACATATATCGATGACGTTTTCATTTATTCGAGTGGAAGCAGTTTCATTAAGTACTAAAAATAAATCCAATTTGTTTTTCCACTCCCTGAACTATTTGACTGATTTAGCTCGATCTTCCCATTATACATCCTTCTATAAGACCAATCATCTGGTCCGTGGTAAAGAATAGAATATTCCTCATTAATGTTGAGATATATTTGTTGAAATTGCTAAAAGATGGCGTTTCAAATTCATCTATTCGATTGCTTTTCTAGACACATAACTACGTAAAATCTGATGAGTAATTCAATCTTATTTTGCTTTAGAATTCGAACTGGAGCACGCAGTATAACTGAATGTTAGAAATATTCGATAGAACTATAGATTTCCCACTTTTTAAGCTCTGCAATTCGATTTAGGCTTTTAGCCTACCTTATGTATATGTTACGGTGAAACACCGAAATCTGTAGAATGTCGACTTTCACCGATGAATGTCAACATTCACATAGTCGCTTGGTGTATGTCCGAAATATTTTCCAAATACTCTTATTTCTGACTTACACCGGCGAACGTCGACATTCACCGTGTACTAATGGTGAATGTTGAATATATGAGAATATTATATTTTGTTCTCCGTCATTCAGTCGCGAAAACACACTCAAGTACTTAAAACACACAATACATTCAAAATGAGAAAGGAAAATAATAGAAGTTAAAAAAACTTACTAAATTATACAGTACGCAGTAAATGAGAAAATAAAATAATAGTAATAAAAAACTTACTAAATGATGTGATTCAAATCTGATTCATAGCAACAACTTAAACTATTACGAGACTTTGAACTGCACGAGAGGCCCTCGCTTTTACAACTGCATTTATGGGAAACGGCCGGTCGCCTCTCTTTTCGACCTACACCAAAGCATATCTGTGATTGTCGACATACACCGGTGAGGGTCCGAATGTACAAGAATGCAATGTTATATTCGATCTTTCACCGACGTATTTGGCGAATGTTGACATTCTCCGGTGAAAGTCGACATTCTCCAATTTCGGTCTTTCACGGTGACATATATAAAAATTCTAAATGAAAAAATAAATCTCCATTTCTTTAGTTCAGTGAAAATGCATTTAAAACAGTATTGAAAAAAAAATACTGGAAGTGCGAATGCATTTATGAGAAATAGTCTAATTGTAGACACGATTTTATTGGACATGTAATATAATTTTACTGTGAAAAAAGAGGAGCATACAAAATACTAAATTTTTCTCATACTAATAAATGATGTTCTTGTCCTATTTTAAAAATAACGTTTTCAAGAAATTTATATCAATATATTTAAGTAAAATTTAAGTGATTTAAATTCCTAAATACTTTTTTTTGTTTGTTTTATAAATATTAGATTTTTAGCATTCAGAAAGAGTTTTCCTTTTTCTTTCCTTTCTTTGAATTATCTGATGCACAGTTATCTGATTTACATTATATTATAGCATTCATTAACAATTATAAAAGATATTTAAATTGTAGTTAACACGTCAGATGAGGCCAAATCGCACATTACCTACCAGTCATGTTTAATAACCTTCAGATATTAAACAAGAGTTAAGACTGTAAATTCACGTATATCTTAGGAAATTTTGAATAAAACCTCTAATTTTTTGCATGTATGCTTAGAAATATATCTGCTTGAAGATGATGGTAAAACTTTTATAGGTTAAAATTCAAAATTTTTTTCGAAAAATTTATAAAAATTATTTAAAAATACAAATTTAAAAAATATATCATAAAAAATGGTTTGGAATGAACCTAAATTTCGAAAAATGAAAGGAAGAATGAAATAGGTTTAATAAAAAAAAGAGATATTAACAAATATATACCAAATTCAATTAACGTTGAGGAGCTAAAATTTTGAGAACGAATTTTTTTAAAACTACGCCAGCCATTTTTACAAAATGCAACAGTTTGGCATCATTTGAGTCGTAGAATCCAAATGTGGAAAAAAAAATTGGCATGTCATTTCAGAAAAAGTCAGATTTTTTATCAAAATACCTATATTAGAACAATGCTATATGTAAATCTAATACATATCCTAAGAAGTCGCGCTTTCGAGACATGAAAAACGCAAGATGAATTTCGTCAATCGGTCCAATAGATGGGAGATATAGAACCGTTCTTTTTTTTTTTTTTTTGGCGCAGTGTACATAGTTCCAGTTTTAGACCTTAAAACCAAATACGTTAGGGTTTCGGATTGAAATTTTGATCATATTACTCTTTTTACAAAGACATATTACACTGTCATAAGTTCCGTAGGCAATATTATCAATAAAAAATGAATTATATCCTATTTCAGCTTACTTTTGTATTATGCACCTGCCACGCTTTTTTGGCACCTGTGAAAAAGAAGCCAAATTCAACGACAGCGCCGTCGTTGTGGGTGTGTATGTGTTTTCATTTTCATTTTTAATGTGAACACATGTACGCCCACACACTAGAAATTTTCCACAACTAAAAAAACTCGCCAAAATGCGTGGCGGCCGCATAATGGAAGAGTGCCCTTTTTATAAGTAGAATTAATTTTGAATTAATCTTGTGAAAATTTTCTGATTTGGCTATGAAAATTGTTTTTTTAAATCGAATCAATTAAAAACCCTCGTACGATCAAAATTATCCTAGATACTATTGATTAAAATTTTAAAGGCTCGCATATAAATATTGCAAACGACGAAACGCTTTCGAATAAATTTCTAGAAGACAGTTTTTTAAACCAGACAAAAAATATAAGTATAGGTTTCAAAAATACTGTTCTGCGAAATATTGATATTCGAAAGAAATATTCAACTAACACTAAGTTTGTAAGGTTTTACTTTATTTTTCTAAATAGTTATTTTTATTTCGCCTTCTAGTTTACTACATTAATTATTGATCATAATTACTCGAGTAGTACACGTTGTACATCTTTTTACACTCTTAGAAATTTTCTATCGAATAGAATAAAAATATTCGACATTTACTCAATATTTCTTCGTTAAATCTGATCGTTTCATAATTCTGCTGTCAATTAATAAAATGTAAATTCATTTGACAATAATACTGCTACTTTAAATTATACTCGTATTTTTACATTCCATTATTTTTTATACATAAAAATTTTAATTCTGTTACAGTCGTTTTAATTCTACACATTCATAAATAAAGAATATACAGTGTCTCACAAAAGTGATGGGACACTTGTGCTTTACAAAAGGAAACTGTAATAAAATAAATTTAAAAAAAATGTAAATATTTTTTGTGGGTGTGTTTCATACTTAAATTTAGTAACAATTATTACATAACATACATTTTCCCAAAACATTAAAATATTAATTTAATAAAAATACAATTGTTTAGAACGGAGCAAAAAATGGTTCACATAAGTGATGGGACACTTACTTTTCCGTCAAATATTTATACAAAAATTTTGCTTTTTAAAAGGTTTTAATATTTTGTTGGATTTCCTTTTACTTTTAAAACATGATTTAATCTTCTTGGGATAGATTTCGATTAATTTTTTTGTGATTTCTGGAGTGATTTTACCCCATTCTTCTTGAAGCACCGATTTTAATTGCTGTTTTGAAGAAATGGTGTGTTTGCGAATTCTTGGTTCCAATTCTTGCCAAATATTCTCTATGGGATTTAAGTCTGGAGCTTGTGGTGGTGTTTTTATTATTTCAGGACAGTTATACAGCAGCCAGAGTCTAACGTTCAAAGCAGTGCGCTTGGGGTCATTGTCCTGGGAGAATTTAAAATCGTTATGAAGGTTCAATTTTCGTGCTGAAGATTTCAAATTTTGATTTAATATGCCAATATACTTGTACTGATCCATTATACTGTCAATAAAAACAAGATTACCAACTCCAGCGGACGACATACACCCCCATACCATAACTCCTCTTCCACCATGTTTCACTGTTGGCACCAAGTTCTGTTTGCGAAATTCTTCCCTGGATTTTCTCCACACCAAGATTCTATCGTCAGAACTAAATATATTAAATTTACTCTCATCAGCAAATATAACTTCATTCCAGTAATCAGAATCCTTATTTGGATTTTGCGAAAGCCAGTCTGAGTTTTCTATTCTTTTCACTTACGAATAATTTTTTCCTGGCTGCTCTACCGTGATATCCAGCAGATCGAATTACTCTTCTAATAGCCTTAGGATTAGCAATTACTCCATATAATGCTCGTAAATCAGCAGTAACTTTAGGAGCACTCATTCTTGGATTTTTTTTTAATATTTCGAACGATAATTCGCTTTATTCCATTGGATAGCTTTGATGGTCGGCCAGGTCTTCTTTTATCCTGAATCATATGATTCTTTTTATAGTATTTAATGATATTGAAAACTGTTGAATGACTCAAGTTAACTGTTTCAGCAGTTTCTCTAATAAATTTTCCACGTTCAATATGCAAATTAATAACTAATTTTCGAATTTCGGGCAAAGTTTCTTTTCGTTTAGCATTCGTGGCTGCACAGAAACACAAAAACACAAAAATTCCAAAACAAACTGGAAAGAAATAATGCAGACGATTTTATAAATTATTGCCAATTGCTTTTGAGTAAAAATAAAAATCCCAGAAAATATTTTTATTGCTTACTTCAGACGATTTTTGTTGCATAGTCTAATGGTGTCCCATCACTTATGTGTACCATTTTTTGCTCCGTTCTAAACAATTGTATTTTTATTAAATTAATATTTTAATATTTTGAGAAAATATATGTTATGTAATAATTGCTTCTAAATTTAAGTGTGAAACACACCCACAAAAAATTTTTACATGTTTTTTTAAATTTATTTTATTACAGTTTTCTTTTGTAAAGCACAAGTGTCCCATCACTTTTGTGAGACCACTGTATTTACAAATTATTCGGCAAGAATCATTATGGAATCAGTGCATTGTTTTATACAGTGTATTTTCAGATAAACATTGAATAAACATTATTAAAAGGGTGGATTTTACATGTAATTTAAAATTTTTTACGATTTTATTTTAAGTATGATATTTTAAGTACTCTTTAATTATATCTAGTCAGCTTGTAGGATTCCTCACTTGTATTCTATTAAACTAAACGTTGAGGAACCTAGCGAACAGCTAGGCGAATCTTCGCTTAAGTCCAAGAACAGAAACGTAAACTCAAGGAGGGTTAATTACCCTTTATTTGTTCCAAATTAAGATATACAGCCGGCCCCTTTCTCAGGGAGTACAGCAAAGCCTCCACTTGGGCTTAAAATGTACGAAATAAAATGACTAACTTATGACTAACTAAAGACATTTAGCCTAAGCGACTAACTAAAGATATTTAGCCGAAGCTAACACAATTCTAAACTAGTTGGATCGTGATATTAAATTAGACAGCGAAGCTATCAAAAGGCACGGAATACGGAGTCACAGTTAGAAAGACGTAGTTAAAAGCCAAACGCACGCTATTCAGGAATCCTAACTCTCCCTGGGGAGGTTGTAAGGTTTTAATTTAAACTAACAAAATTTTATGCTAATTTCTCTTTCCCATGAACTCTTATTTCAACTTCCCGTTAGAATGAGCGCGCGTTTCAGCTTTATGCTAATTTGAAGTGGAGCCAAGTTTTGTATTTAAAGGTTAGCGAGGAACTTCTCGGTGTGAGAGAGCTTTTAGTCTCGGATCACTGCGGGTCTGTTCGACGTTCGCCTGACTAGCTAGTATTTAAGTTCTAAGCCTTAGCGCTGTTACGCTAACACTTATTGAAGTAATCTAAGTGCGTTAGTATTAGCTAAGTCTTGCTACGCACCATTGATCGTTTAGCATAGAGGCCAACCTCGTGTTTATAGCTATGAGAGCAACGACTTCTTAATTTTCTACTTAACGTTATTTCAAATTACTTGATTGTTCAGTTTAGACCCAAGTGCGGTCATTATTTTCTGTTATTCCTTCCGAGTTGGGAAGTGGCTGTAAATAGTAGTTTAATAAAAGGGTCATTTTAAACCCTCCTTGCGTGCAGTTATTTTACCACTTAACCACAGTTATTCTATCACAGAACATAGCTGCATTCAGCTCCCTGTTCGAGATCAGGACTTTGATACGTTACGAATATGTTCGCCAAAAGCATGTACCGAACACTCAGTCCTGACAAAGTCAGTGGAATTAAATACTAGTCTACTTCTCATTTGCATTTAACGCGATTCTAAAAGCTCATTCTGGTAACGAATTGTAAGCTGAAGCTAGAAGAGATAGGAAAGTGGCATAAAATAACTGTTATAAAATTAAAATATACTTTACAAGCTGATAATCATAAATGGAGAAACCGCTGATTATACTGTGAACTGTTACCTCGGCTTAAGGATAAAAAGCAGGTATGATAAATATTAAGTAAACAAAATTTTGCTGAAAAACAGTCATATGCCCTTCTCCAGATTTGAAAGTTCATATAAAGATAACCAAGCTTAAAATCTCCATCAAGGATGTGACTCCTAAACCCCAAATTTCCCATAACAGCCAAGAGAATGAGATATTTTCTTGATTATTACACTGTTACTCTATACCTGGAATCGTTCTCTTTGAATATGCTGCCATAATTTCTTAGCCATATTTCAAGATGCACGGAAGCTTACTTTGTAGCATTCATTATTTTAATTAACCAAATTATTTTTAGTTTGAACTTTCCTATCGAATTCTCAAAGTTTCAGTTGCTGCCCGAATTTAGCGCGAGTGAGATATTTATGCAAATCGCATATATCTGTTAGCAGTTAAAAGGCAGGAGTTAACGAAGGGAAAGACAGAGCCTTGGATTTATCGCCGTAAGGCTGTGCGCGCAAAGATTTCCTCTGTCTGCTGAAAGTTCGCCTTCATAGGCAATTTGCAATTACCAGTGTTTGCTAGTGAAATTCGCATAATTGCATTTCACTAAGAGTTAAGCTTCCCTCGCCGTCCTACTTAGAATTTAAGTTAGGGAACTTAATTTGTTAACACACTTTAGTTTCATATTATTTTAGTTCAGCCCAAGTAGTGGCTTACTCTCAATTTGAAGAGTTGTAAATATTTGAATTAAAGGGTCACTTTTAAACCCTCCTTCTGACTTTGTAGTTCTTCAACACTAAAGGACATAGCCTAGATCTGCTCACTGTCCTCCACATAAGGTTTCACAGTTTATGCTCACGAAAAGAGTCAAGAGATTGAAGGAGAAACCTTACACTGGCGCCCGAACAACTAAAAGGATGGAAGGAAGTTGGAATATGCCTACTACATCCCAAAATCCAGCTGCAATGCCTGATGGATTTGGATTCATAGTGGAAACCATCAGAGCAGCCATGAAGCCGGCAGTAGTTTTTGATGCCAGAGGACCTGTGAACACATTCCTGGAAAAGTTAGAAGCGCATTTTTTGCTGTATCCAGTTCCGGAACATCAGAAGGTCATATTAGCGACAGGAGCATTGAGGGGCCAAGCAGCGACCTGGTATAAGTGCATCGGAAAATGTCTGCTGGGAGAACCAGGAACGCCGACTTACACGTACGAGAATTTTAAACTAGCAATTTTGAGAGCGTTTCCTGTGGTTAAAGACCGTGCGAAACTCGAAGCTGAGTTGTTTAGCAAGTACCAACAGCGGGTGGATGAACTATCGGAATTTATTTTGAGAAAAATACAAGTCTTTAAATTATTGTATGGCACGAGGCCGGACCCGGAGATTATCCAGATAATCCTGCCCAGATTGTTACCATCGATACAAGATTTCATGGAGTTAAGAAATCCCGTAACGCTGGACAAGCTGTTTGAACTCGCCGTACAATTCGAGAGCCGGCGAGCGGCCGAAAATCAACGGAGACAATCGTATGAACAGCGGCTGCAGGGGAACCAGAATGCCGAAGGAAGAAACAGACGATGGCCGAGAACTACTGGTACCAGTCAAAATGCGAGCGGTCAACCGCGCCAAGTACAGCGCCAACAAAATAATTCCAACTACGGAAGAAAATCATTCTCCCCAGGCAGAAGCCAGCAACAGAAGAAAACACCCGCAAAGCATTTAAACTACTAAGGAATATTGCGGGGAAGGGGGTGCAATGTTCCGAGGAGAAGAAAAATCCCTCTGAAGTACAGCTAAATACGGTCATGGTGAGAAACATTGAATTACCGAGACTGCAGTTACTAATTAACAACGTACCCGCTACAGCTCTGTTGGATACCGGCGCTCAAGGAAGCTGTTTGGCAGAAGAATTTTTTAAGAAGCACTTTCGTAGATATCGTCTGCATAGCGTGGAAGGAATGAAGGTGGTAGCAGCCCAAGGAAAAACGTGTCAATGCATGGGAAAAATCGAGCTGTACATCAAAATCGGCGAAGAACAAAAAAAAATTATGTTTCTTGTAGTGAAGAACCTCCAAGCATCGGTTATTTTAGGAACAGATTTCTTTGCAGCTGTGGATGCGAAAATCGATTTTGAAAACTCCACCTTGCAAGTAACCATGGACCCAGTTAAAAAGAAATCAACACCTCCCCCTGAAGTGGATTTAAGCCATCTAACGCCCGAAGAACAGGACAAGTTTCGGGAGTTGGTAAGTAATTTCGCTGATTTATTTGATGATATTCCAGGATTCACCCAGATCGTAGCACACGAAATTAAATTAACTACGGATGAACCTATACGTCAGCGTCCTTACAAGTACGACAAAGTTAAGGAGGAAATAATAAAATACCATATTGATGAAATGTTAAGAAACAAAATAATAACTCCTATTTCTAGTGCATATGCGAGTCCGGTTGTTTTATGTAAGAAAAATAATGATTTGCCGTTAACTGATCCATTAAGGTACAGGTTCGCTATTGACTACAGAAAGCTTAATAGTATAACAAAATTTCCAACTTACCCACTTCCGGTAATTGATGAAATTCTAAGAAGTATTAAATCGACAAAATACATAACCACCCTAGATTTGACATCCGGATATTTTCAGATAAGCATAAAGCCGGAAGATGTTCACAAAACAGCATTCATAACAAAATACGGTACATATGGCTTTTTGCGTATGCCTTTTGGATTGTCGGGAGCCCCGGCCACGTTTCAGAGGTGCATGGACAAAATTTTAAGGCCGGTAATAGGAAAAAGTACATTTATTTATCTTGACGATATAATTGTTACTTCAGAATCGCTGGAAGAACATATTAAAGACCTTCGAGAAGTCTTTACTCTTTTGAAAGATGCAGGACTTAAAGTGAACATTAAGAAATGTAAATTCGCGGCAAAAGAACTCAAATATTTAGGGTACAAAATTTCTCAAAGGGGGATCGAAACAGATAAATCTAAAGTTATAGCAGTGAAAAATTACCCAATTCCGAATACAGCCAAAAAGTTAGCGACTTTCTTGGGTATGTGCTCATATTATAGAATTTTTATTAAAAATTTCGCAGAAATTGCTGAACCATTGTTAAAGTTGAGAAGGAAAAGAGTTCGTTTTGCGTGGTCTTCAGAAGCAAACGCCGCGTTTGAGAAGTTAAAAGAATCTTTAATTAATGCACCGGTTCTAAAGTTCCCAGAGAAAGACAAGGGTCTAGAAATTTATGCAGACGCATCAGATTACGCAATCGGAGCCGTGTTAACACAAAATAGAAAAGCGATTGCCTTTTTTAGTCGTACATTGAATGATACGCAAAGAAATTATTCGGCAACGGAGCGTGAAACTTTAGCAGTGCTCGCAGCTGTTCAAAAATTTTGTGTATATTTTGGGAGTTCTCCCGTAACAGTATATTCAGATCATGCGGCAGTTACCAGATTATTTTCAGGAAAGAATCTTTCGCCACGCTTAATTCGGTGGACCCTAAAGTTGCAAGAATTTAATCTCATTATCAAACACACACCGGGAAAAGACAATGTAGTGGCCGACGCATTATCTAGAATAAAGTTAGACGAGAACGGCGAGAAAGTAAAAATAGCGATGCTTCAGGCAAAGGTCATTGACTCTCGAGAGACTGTAATAGAAGAAATTGCTAGGGATCCCGAATTCGGAAATATTTATAATTATTTAAAAGACCCAGATAACTTCCAGCATATAGACATTAATGCAATACGAAGCAGAGCACAGAACTATGAAATCATTGATGGTCTCTTATTTTATACTAAAGTTACGAATCAAAATAGTGAATACAGACCAGTCATCCCGGCCAAATTAATTTTAAGTATCTTGCAAGAGCTCCACGATTCGCCTGTCTCGGGCCATTTTGGAATTAGAAAAACAATACAACGCGTACGCGAGGCGGTATATTTTCCGCAATTACAAAAGATAGTTAAAAATTACTGCCAGACTTGTCACACGTGTCAGATAAATAATGACGTAAATTTCCGCCCGGCCGGGTTATTAACTAGTATTGAGTCTAGGTTCCCCAATGAAATAATTGGTATTGACCTCTTAGGCCCCTACCCCAGGAGTCATGTAAATAAGGCACGATTTTTATTAGTCATTGTGGATCATTTCAGTAAATGGGTTGAGTTGATACCACTTAAGCGGGCTTCAGCAAAAGTCGTTGCAGATTCGTTTTTGAACAAATATATTTTAAGATATGGATGTCCAGCGAGGGTGATTAGCGATAATGGTCCCCAGTTTGTAAGCAGTACATTTAAAATGATGTGTGACAAGTTGGGCATTAAGCATATGAAAATGGTACCCTACCGCCCACAATCAAATATAGCGGAACGGGTAAATAAGAATATTGTAAAATTGATTAGAAATTATGTGCAAAAGCACCATTCTAACTGGGATGACTGCGTCGAAGAATTTGCATTCGCCCTCAGAACGGCTAAGCACGAGACAACGAAGAAATCCCCCGCCGAATTGTTTTTGGGCAGGAAGATAATGACCCCCTTAGATAAATTATTTTATGTGAAAGATAGAGCGCCGGAATTTCAAATGGGTGAAATAGAAAAAATGTTGAAGGAGGCAGAAAAGTGCTCCCGGGAAGCGCAAAAGAAACAAAAGATTTACTACGATTCAAAAAGAAGAACCGTAGAATATAAAGTGGGGGAGGAGGTGTTGAAACAAGCCCACGCACTTTCATGCGCAGCAAAAGATAAGGTCGCAAAATTTTGCCCAAGATGGCATGGTCCTTTTGAAATTACAAGAATAGTTGAATGCCGTGCATATTTAAAGAATGAGAAGGGCGAAGAGACTGTGGCAAATTTCGATCAAATTAAACATTATTATCGAAGAGCTAATAATAATATTTTGAAAGACATGTTGCAGGGTCCAGCCTCACAGAATTTTTCTAAGATTCAAGAGCCCCAACCAGGTCCCTCAAAAACAAGAGAACCCAGTTTGAAAAGGAGGTTACCAGAAGAGAGGAAGCCGCAGCCGAAGAAAAGACCACCCCAAAAAGAAAAAAGGACAAACGCTAAGCAACAGTCTCAGCAACCAAAGCGTCTAAGGAAGGAACGTCCAAATGAAAACACTATGAAAGCTCCACCACTACGGAGGGAACAGAACGGCGAGAAGCGAGCCGCCGAAGGTGCCAACCCACAACGAAGGAGCCTACGAGTGCAGGAGAAGGAACGAGCCAGTCTGGAGAGGGAGCAAAGACTTCAGCACAAACGGAAAGCGCCACCCACCATTCGTCCCAACAAGGTGTTTCTGGAGGAAAGAAGATCGACCAAACGAAAGGCAGCCCCAGAGTTTCAATCTAGGAGTAACAAGCAAAGAATAGCCCAAGCCACAGTATATCCAACCTTTCAGGAATGGACAAAAAAACGCCTAAAAGACTGGCAGAAAGATAAGTAGATTCTTTATTTTCTTTTAAAATTCACACAGTTATGTTTCTGATTTAAGTGCAAGTTGCAGATTTAAAAGGGAAGTTACCCGAGTCAAAAGCCGGTTGCCGAAAGCGTAAAGGACACGCTTGAAGGAACAACTTAATTATGCAGCGGAAGAAATTCGAGAGTTCAGTTGAAAAACTGTGAGACTTCGTGAAATGTTCTTTGTAATCCAGAACATGGGATTCATCGATTTTAGTCAAAAGACTCTCTGTAAATAGGAAATTGAATTGTGTTAATTAAAAGCAACTAGTACGTAAGTTGTATAGCAAAACTGTTGTATTATATTTTTCTATGTATAAATAATGAATGCATTTAATGTAAAACTGTTTTCTATGTAATGCATGATTTGTTGTAAGCCTTAAGCACTGGTTTTGTTTATATCGAATATTTTGGAAAAGCGTAAAGGATACGCAAGTTAAAATTAAAATGTAATGTAAAAGCGTAAAGCGCGCTAAATTAGAAAGTGAATATATAAGTGTTATTTAACGCAATGAGCATTTAAAGAAAATTTGAATTGAAGATTGAAAGAATGAATTATATGTATGAAATGCAATTGAAATGTTTGAATGTTGTACGTAGTGTTCTCTGGTTTCACACAAAAGTTTAAAGTTCATTTCATGTTAGAACCTCAGGGCATTTCAGATTTGTTTTAGGGGAAGTCTGAGGTCTTGAAAGTCGAAGAATTAACCCCAATAGAATTGAAGTCAGGTGGTAGTTGTGAACACTTGACAAAGTAAAACTGCGTGTTTTTCACAAACACCACATTTGGCCAGAGAACAAGGGGGAAGTTTTAAAAATGAATGAGTGTAAAATGAATGCGTTTGGCGAAAAGCGCTAATAGAAATTAAAAAACGCGAATACCTAAAGCGCGAATAAAAGTCATTACGGAAAGCATCAGAGGAAGGGAATGTTGTACTTTTCAGGTGAAATGTACTTATAACATGAAATTAAAATTTATTTCCTTCCAGATTGGAAGGAACCAGATAGTATCCAGCCAAATTCCTGATGGATCTTTTTGATGTGAAGACGGAAAAAGATATTCTATGTTAAAATATCTAAGACACAAACAGAGAGTTAAACTAAATTTAAAACTTACAATTGTAAAGGATGGCGAATAGGAAGGAAAATTTAGATTTAGAATTTAGCATCTTCACTAAAAGCCGATTTTAGGCTACTTAGTTTCAGACTACTAAATTCTGGGAGCAACTATGTAGCATTCATTATTTTAATTAACCAAATTATTTTTAGTTTGAACTTTCCTATCGAATTCTCAAAGTTTCAGTTGCTGCCCGAATTTAGCGCGAGTGAGATATTTATGCAAATCGCATATATCTGTTAGCAGTTAAAAGGCAGGAGTTAACGAAGGGAAAGACAGAGCCTTGGATTTATCGCCGTAAGGCTGTGCGCGAAAAGATTTCCTCTGTCTGCTGAAAGTTCGCCTTCATAGGCAATTTGCAATTACCAGTGTTTGCTAGTGAAATTCGCATATTTGCATTTCACTAAGAGTTAAGCTTCCCTCGCCGTCCTACTTAGAATTTAAGTTAGGGAACTTAATTTGTTAACACACTTTAGTTTCATATTATTTTAGTTCAGCCGAAGTAGTGGCTTACTCTCAATTTGAAGAGTTGTAAATATTTGAATTAAAGGGTCACTTTTAAACCCTCCTTCTGACTTTGTAGTTCTTCAACACTAAAGGACATAGCCTAGATCTGCTCACTGTCCTCCACATAAGGTTTCACAGTTTATGCTAACGAAAAGAGTCAAGAGATTGAAGGAGGAACCTTATAACTTAAAAGCGTTACAAAAAGTATTACAGACGTGTATACACGGCTTGGCCAGTTGAAGCATTAATTGATTTTGAGAAATGTATTTTCCATTTAATACACTCCGATGCTTAATTTAAATTTTGCTTTGAAAAATACTTTTTGATTTTTCATACTGTTAATTTTCATGTTTTAATTTATGTTACAAATTGTTAACAAGAACCCGCCGTTCGGAAAAAAAAATGTTTTAACTTACAAAAAAAGAACTTAAATTTTTAATATCTGGGAAGTGACATTTCGTTGTCTAGAGTACTTAACTATTTCTCAATATCTGTAGAGACATTAGGTATTTTTGAAAGCAAGGAGAGATGAAAAATGAGCAATTCCCTTATAAGGTATATCTCGCACATTCTCAGCGTGCCTTCGTGGTGTAATGGTCAGCACACTGAGCCGGTAATTCAGAGGTCCGTGGTTCGATCCCCGGCGAAGGCATTGCATATTTTTCATCTCTCTTGTTCAAAAAAAATACCTAATGTCTCTACACTGGCGCCCGAACTAAAAGGGTTGTGGATGATGACTTTCCACACCCAGGATTTGGCGACTAGGTCCCCTAAAACCCTAGTCGCCCTTTAAAAAGGGGAGTATATAAGGTATATCTCCCACATTCTCAGCGTGCCTTCGTGGTGTAAGGGTCAGCACACTGAGCCGGTAATTCAGAGGTCCGTGGCTCGATCCCCGGCGAAGGCATTGCATATTTTTCATCTCTATTGTTAAAAAAAATACCTAATGTCTCTACACCCTCTGCGGGACCACGAACCTCTCGAATACGTGCCAAGAGTTATGACCACAAAGGCACGCTAAGAAGGTGGGAGAAACATGTTATGTATATATATATATATATATATATACAGAGGGTCTCAAAAGTGTTCTACACTTATGTATGAGATTTTAATAATAAGATTTATAATCTATTCGCAACAAAATTACATGAAATATTTTTAAAATATAGCGAAACTTTATTTTTAAGAAATTAATAATCAAAAACTGACAAACATTTCATCTTACAAAAGTCTTCGTACACTTCAAAAAAATCTTGACATATTAGTAAATATTGTCATTTTTCGTTAAATTAATATTTAGTAGGATAGCCTTCAGCATCCACAACAGCTTTCAAACGTCTGGGAATAGATTTTACCAGTTATTATTTTTTTTCCGTAATTTCTGTATCAATGTTCATCCATTCTTCAATGATGACTGTTTTGAGTTAGGTTTTCGTTTTGATGTCGTGTTTTCGTACTCTAACCTCCAGTTCTTTCCAAATGTGTTCTATGGGGTTTAAATCTGGCGACTGAAGTGGTGTTTTCAAAACCTCTGGACAATTACAGAGACACCACAGGCAAACGTTGAGAGCCGTATGTTTACGATCGTTATCGTGATTAAAAATAAAGTTGTTTCCAATACCCAAATTTTGGGCTGATAATTTTAAATTGTCCCTTAAAATATTTAAATAAAGAGAATGATTCATTATGTCATCCATAAATACCAAATTATCTAGTCCTGATGCTGCCGTGCACCCCCACACAAGAACATCTCCACCATGCTTAACTGTTCCAACTAAGTTCTTAGAATGAAGTTCCTCATTATTTCTTCTCCATACAGTTGTTCGACCATCGGAACCAAAAATGTTAAATTTGCTTTCGTCGGCAAATAGGACACTATTCCAGTGCGTTTCGGGTGTATTTATTATTGATTTTGCGAATGAAAGCCTAAGCTTTCTGTCTTTCTCATTAACAAAACCTTTTTTAAGGGCAGAACGCCCATGTAATCCAGCTTCTCTGAGAGCTCGTCGAACAGTTTCCGGTGAAATTGAAGTAGAAAACTTTGCATTAAATTCTTCAGAAACTTTTACAGCCCTCAAACGGGGGGTTTTCACAGATTTTCTAATAATAAATCTCTCATCACGTTTAGTTAACTTTCTCGATCGACCTTTTCTTACCTTGTTTTCAATCCGATTTTCTTCTTTAAAGCGTTTTATCCCATACTGCACTGTAGAATGAGATAGATTAACTAATTTAGCGCTATTTCGAATTGATTGACCACTACTATGGAGAAAAATTATCAATTTTCGAATGCTGTTTGTAATTTCGTTACGACTGCGACCCATTTTTCAGTAATAAATAGAATATTATGAAATAAGCAATAAAAAATTAAAGCAAACGATTTTGTAAATGCCACCACAATGCAAAAATTAAAAAAATCGGCAAACGATCATTCTAATTTTGATTTTATTCGAAAATATTTCAGTGTACGAAGACTTTTGTGAGATAAAATATTTTTCATTTTTCGGTTATTAATTTCTTAAAAATAAAGTTTCGCTACATTTTAAAAATATTTCGTGTAATTTTGTTGCGAATAGATTATAGATCTTATTATTAAAATCTCATTCAGAAAGCTTACCTTTAATTAATGGAGAGAGGCCTATTTCAATGAAAATTATAAGTGTACGGACACTTTTGGAAGCCACTGTATATCTTCTTCTAAATTTATGTAGTATATTATATTTCAACTTAGCAACATATTTTGTTTCGATTGGTTATTTCATTGACAGCAGAATGTAATATGAATAAGCGTTTGTTGTATTTTTTGACATTTAATAGTTTGTAAAGTTTCAATAATTTGATAAATAAATTAAAATATACAAATTTAATGCATATTATTTCATTAACTATTTCTTAAGTTCTGAAAATCTAAATATTTTAAGGCAAAGAAAATTACAAACCTGAGAAAGCTAAATTTAAAGTCTCCAGTCTAAAAGCCTTTTTTCAATGTACAAAAAACACTCATGCTTGTGACATATTTCAAATCATGATATTAATACACAAGTTTTAGCCCAATTTGTCAATATAGTCAAGATTTTTGTTCAAAATTCATAAAATTGAAATGGTTAAATATTTCATTCAAAATTTCATGATTTGCCGTCTTAGTTAAAAAATGAAATTAAAAACGAAATATCTCTGTGCGGCGTAATAAATTCTATTCTTCTCTTACAACTATGTTTTTTTAAAATCAAAGTAATGCGTTTTATATTTTTTCCCATTCGTAGCAATCCCTTTTGTATTTTAGAAAATTTTATGCATTCTGACTATATTAAGTTGTTTAAAATCATTTATTTCTCTTTTTGACACAACAGTTTAAAAATATTTTCTCTGATACTTTACAACAACGCAGTAATTTTCAAAACAGCTTAGTTCCAAATACACATTTGCCATTTTTCCCACACAAAAACCTTATTTCTTTTTAAGAATTATCACCCAACGTATCCAAAATCTATAGCCAAAATGCTTCGCTTTCATAGATAACAAGCAAAAGCAAATCAGAATCAAGTTTTAATTCACAGACCATATTGTCATCCATAAAAACCACAACCACAAATGGCGCGATAATTGGCTCTTCAGTTTTGGATTCTGCGCTTGTATGTGGCCATTATTATAAAAGAAATTTTAAAAAAGAAAGCAAAAGTTAAATTTAAAAATAAATATCATAGTTTCGAATAAAAAATTTCGTAACTGCGATAAAAGACGATCATTCTATAATGAGATGCATATCCTTAATAATAAACATTCAAAGGTATATAAATTCACGAAATACAACTATATAAATCGCATCTGTCTTTAAAATAAGCAAAATCAACACTCACTGGTAAGCAAGTAGGCAGTTCATCTGCACTGCAAAGCTGTAGCGCCAAGCAGGAAAGCCACAAGCCTAGCAATTCCAGCCGGAACTTCCACCTCGTTGTAGAATACATGATTTGATTTGATAGTTAATTTCGATTGATTAAATTAATACAATTCCTTACGCAATTTCTCAACGGAGATGATTCAGTTGATTTCATTTAGATTCCACCACAATTATCATCTTGTTCATGAGATACTTAAAATTTACATTGTTCCATCTTGAGCTGCGGTTTGATTATGCGCCCGGCTCGAGCGTTTCTGGATGCGCTGCGAGCGAAACGGAGCGGATTCAGGGTTGCCAGAAGCAGAAAACAATTGGCAACGTATCGCCTTTTTGGCATGTTTAGATAAAGCTGTCTACTCTATTTTGTGAATATTAAAGAAAAGCAAAAAAATGCTCTTCTCTTAATTGAAAATTGATTTACTGAAGCTAGTAACCATTCCAGGCTTTAATATTTTACTTAATTTATATTTTTTTCTATTTTCTAACAATATGAAGAAGCTGAATGACTTTTTATGAACTTTTGAGTAGCTTAGAATATTCTTCTATATCAATCATAAAAAAGATTACATTGGCAAAGGCTTCTAGCTTAACTTCGAATAAACATGTGCTCCCAAACGTGTTCGTACAGTTTAAGAATTTGTAGGAAAAGTACTGTAGTTTGGAATTGAATTCGAATAAAAATCCCAATTGTTTTTTAATATCATCTCCATACGATTTTGAATAAAATCAAATTATTTTTTTATTTAATACTGACTTGTTTTCGTGTTCTAAAATTGAAAATGTAAAGAGGCATAGATAAGACATGCCACAAAAGTGACTGCACACCGAAACATTTTTGTAAAGTTTCACAAATAAAATTATTGTCTGCCATTTTTTTTTTATTTTTGCACTTTAGTGATGTTTAGAAAATCGTTTGGCTTTATTTTTTGCTTGTTTACTTCATGATATTTTAAAATGACTGGTAGTCGTAAAGAAACACCGAATAGCATTCGAAAATTGATCCTGTTTTCGTAAGGGTGGAAAATCGACTCTTCGGAAAAAATTATAAATTTTCTCTAAATATCTAAATGTCTCTAAATATATAATATCTCTAAATTAGTAAATTTATCTCATTCTACGGTGCAGTATGTAATAAAATGAATTAAAGAAGAAAATCGGATCAAAAATAAAATAAAAAAGGGGTCATAAGGGCATGAATCAAACTTTTTGCTTTAAAGGATAATTTTAAATTATTCGCCCAAAACTTGGGGTATTGGAAACAACTTTATTTTTATCTGGATAACAATCTTAAGCACACCGCTCTCAATGTTCTTTGCCTTCACTTTGTCTATAACTGGCCACAGGTTCTGAAAACACCACCTCAGTAACCAGATTTAAACCCGATAGAACACATCTGGGGAGAATTAGAGTATGAAGACACACCACTGAAACCAAAACCGAATTATAATTATTATTGAATTATAACTTATACAATTTTTAACATCATCTTAAAGTAGATGTATTTCTAAGCATACCTGCAAAAAAAATTAAAGTTTTTTTTATTCAAAATTCAATAAGATATACGTGAATCTATATATTTGTGCGCTTTGAAATTTGGCATATTTCTTAAAAGCGATAATAACACAAATGTGGTTTACGCACTTTGTTAAAATTATTTGAAAATATGGAGGATAACTTTTTTCCCTTTCGTCTGCAATGAGGGAAAAAAATCTGAAAGGTTTCAGATTTTAAATTACGTTTAAAGGGGCGTTTTTTTAACATTTTGTGTGTTACCATCAAGAGTACCTTCAGTTCAAGAGCAATATCGCAAAATAATTTTAAAATGAGTCGATCTTTAGAATTTCCGATACACAGTTCCATGCACTGGAGATAAAAAGGTTTTTTTTTTTTTTTTTTTCCGCCCTTTTTTTCTCCCGTAGAGTGTTACCATGGCTCGCTTTTAAATCGTTTGAGTTTTTCATCAAAAACTCGTTAAAGTTTTACAAAATATGAAATAGATAATAAAACATATTCCAAATTCGGGCTTCCAGATGCGCCTATTCGGGTGGAAACGTACGTTATTCAAAATTGCATGGCTCTAGGTACCGTTGTTTTATCACATTTGGAGAAATATGCTTTATTATTTAATTTCGTTTAAATATAATACAGAGCTTCAATATTTTGTGGCAACAGTTTGAAAAGTGATTCAGACTTTTAACGTTTCAAACGCAAAATCGCAAAACGAAAACAATAGTCCTTCAGAGGCAAAACACCTTTGGACTAAAAATAGGCTGCTATAAATTAAGAAATTCGCCAACTAAATTATTCTTGGCGAAAACTGCAGAAAATATGCTAAGACAAATTTTTGAATTTCTCCGTACATTTCGCACCAATTTTACAAAATTTAATATTTAGGCATCATTTGAGTCGTAGAATCGAAATATGCGAAACAACTGGCATGTCATTTTGAGAAAAGTCCGATTTTATGTCAAAATACCTGTGTTAGAACAATGCTATATATAAATCTAATACATATCCTAAGTCGCGCTTTCGAGACATGAAAAACGCAGTTTGAATTTCGTCAATCGGCCCAGTATAACGGAAGATATAGAAATGTTCCCCCCTCCCGCCTTTTTTTTTTTTTTTTTTTTTTTTTTTTTTTTTTTTTTGCTCGCAGTGTACACGGCTTGTTGAAGTTAATAAAAAGATATAACCTGGTTATTTCTTTTTTCACTTAATTTTTAGGTTAGGTACTCTTGAATTTTTTTGACACCACATATTTAACGGTAAAATGAAACTTTGTAGAGACATTAGGTTATTTCGAAGCAGGAGACATGAAAAATGTGCAACGCCTTCGCCGGGAATCGAACCACGGACCTCTCGGTTACGCGTCGAGCATGCGGACCACTACACCCCCAAGGAATGCGAAGAAGGCGGGAGAAATACCTTATAACTTGTATAATGGTTTCTAATGAATTTGGAAAAAGAAGAAGTTACTGAATTTCCGCTTTGCACGAAAAATACGATTTAAAATTTTTTTTGAGCATTTCTTTTAAATTTGATCTTAAACCTGTCATCTTTTAAAACCTGTTAACAAGTTGACTATTAAAATGTATAGCACGAGTATAATTAAAAATATAAAATTAATCAATAAAGACTTAATAGATTAACAATTTTAATTCTCTCAACAACATTAATTTGCGGTAGATTTTGAATAAAACTCTAATAGTTTCGAAGGCAATCAAACGACCACATACAGGTTCTGTCTCCTTCAGAAGCAAAGGGAAAAAAAGTAAAGAAATTCTGAAAG
Organism: Stegodyphus mimosarum; assembly: GCA_000611955.2. Classification (NCBI taxonomy): domain Eukaryota; kingdom Metazoa; phylum Arthropoda; class Arachnida; order Araneae; family Eresidae; genus Stegodyphus; species Stegodyphus mimosarum. The sequence goes on along the minus strand of KK114182.1, from coordinate 13,464 downwards.
ATTTTGAAGAAGCGTGACCTGATTCTCTGAAGAAGAGGCAGCCGTATCTAGTTCCTCTCGAAATCGTCAGAGTTATATTCAAAATTCAAGCCAAATCGAAATTGCTTTTCATTTATTTTAAGTTTTGCATTAGAATGTTCGGAGCAAAAGATATAAAAAATGAGCAATGCCTTCACCCCGATTTGAGCTGGCAGGCTGTTAGCCGGACGTGCTTTTCAATTGCACCACGAAGGCACTCACTAAGGATAAAGGAAACAGCTTAAAAGTGTTCACGTTTTGTAATTAAATTGAAAACGTCTTTCACATCATATTTCATATAAAATGATTTAAAATGCAGCTAAGGAAGCTGACAAAATTTGGCATGATTTCCTAATATCCGCGGAAGAGAATCAGATTAGATTTTTACAATAACTTGGAACGTAGCCTTAGAACTATGCACTCAATTCCAATTACGGAGCATACAATCGTTATTAGCCATTAGACTTCATAATAAGCTGTAGGGTCATTAGGTTTTTTTGAAACAGGAGACGTGAAAAATGGGCAGTGCCTCGCCGGGAGTCGAACCCTGGATCTTTCGAATACGCGTCGAGTATGCTTCCAGTTACACCATGAAGGCATGCGGAAACGATAGAGAAAATACCTTATACACACCGCCTTTTAAAGGGCGACTGGGAATTAGGGAATCCAATTGCCAAATTCTGGTGGCGAGAAATTGTTATCCACCATCTTTAAGTTCGTGCACCACTATAGAGTCATTAGGTTAATAAGGTATTTCTCCCCCTTCATAGCATGCCTTCGTGGTGTAGTGGTCAGCACACTCGGCGGTATTCGAGAGTTCCGGGGTTCGAGTCCCGGCGAGGGCATTGCTCATTTTTCATCTCTCCTGCTTCCAAAAAATACTTAATGTCTCTGCAGGCTATTTTGGAGCAAAAGATGTGAAAAATATGCAATGGCCTCGCCGGGACTCGAACCTGGATCTCTCGAATAGGCGCCAAGTGTGCTACCGTTACACCACGAAGGCATGCTGGAAAAGAGGGAGAAAATATATTATAAAATTATTAAATAATTTCGACCGACTGATAAAAGTTTGCAGAATTTTTTAACATTTCAAAACTTTCTTTAAAAGATATAAGAAACTTCCGTAATTTTATAAAAAAAATTAAAACAATCTTACAGGTAAAAAATAATCTTACAATTGAAATATAACACTCTTACAGTTAAAATATAAAAATGTTTAATAATTAAATATTAAAAAATAATAATAAGTTTAAATTAACAAAAGAAACTCTATTAAATACATGTAGAGCTTTGTATAAAACAACCAGTTGTAGTAGACTAACGATATGACCGGATTAACCGGTTATATCGTGGACGATGTCCCGGTTAATCAAAAGCTACGGTTAATCTTACAGCAGTTAAAAGGAAGAATAACCTATAATACTATTAACCTAAAATACTATAAACTATTAGTATTAAAAATTTACTTGTATTTTAAGTAGCTTAATTTGGAATGTAAATTCATTTGATTATGTAAATTAAATCAGCTTTCAAAACAAGAATACGTTTTTTTTAAGCTTCTGTTTATGTTTTACATTTCGACTGGAGTCAATAGGAAGCAGAATATTAATGACTATTTACTAAATTTATGTTTACTATTTAGCAACTTATTATTAATGAATGATTTAAGCAATACTAAAATATTCCAGATTATGTGCAATTATGTTAGGCACTATTGTAGATTAAAAAAAAATTACGAAGTATTGAGATATCGTCTGCTATCACTGCTGTTATCGCAAAAACTTCTATCTTTTCATAGCTACCGCAGAAATTTTGTTTTATTCCATGCTTTGTGATAGTCGTTTTTTAGTCGGTTTGCAAGGAATAAACGTAACACTTTTAGCAATGTTAACTGAGATTTAACTGTGTTTTTAACTCATTCTTTCCCTGCTTTTTACTCTCTTGTGCAAAGTAAAGGAAGTATTGTAATCTCGAAACACTTTGGGTATCATATTTCAATGAAAATATCCATTTCGCCCGCTCTCGAATCCATGTGAACAATGTGCACGTATGGACATTGTTCACAATACATGGACATTGTTCACATGAGAGACATCTGCACATACGGACACAATAAAGGAATTTTTCTCAAAACGAATTGTAAAATGCATTTAAAATGGATTCGGAAGAGACTTTTTTCGTGATGTTTATAGGTAAGTATTTATCTCGCATAACTCAAAAATGAGTAATCTCAGAATGTTACAATTTTGCATATGGGACTACTATAAGACGTAGTTGCGCACCTCGTTTTTATTGATCGCAGATTAATTTACTTATCAATGGGAAAAACCGATCTATTATCAATTAAGAACAACGAAATTAAGAGTGTTTTGTCTTTCCTCCAAGTAAGGTCCAAATTATTATTCTCCTAGAGCAGATCATAAGTCGCGAACAATACTCAATAAAAACATTAGTCCATTTAAGTTAAAAGAACCTTCGTAAACAAAATAAATTAGTAGCATAATCTTTTAAATTTTAAAGGTTTATAAATGTAAATTTAAGTTGCTCAAGAAGAACATACCTAGGCGTGATCCTTACTTTAGAAGAGATATTCCCCGACACTCTCGTTCCTTTTGGGCTTAAAATTTTGAAAACAGCATATCTTTAGAATTTCCGATTGTTAATCAAAAGTTCGCTAAAGTCTAAAACATATGAAATAGATAATAAAACAAATTCGAAATTGAAGATACGGGCTTCCAGGTGCACATATTCGGGTGGAGGACTACGTTATTCAGAATTTGATGGCTCTAGGTATCGTCGTTTTTTCACAATGCTAGAAACATACGTACATTCATGCAGATTCTTCATTATTTAATTTCTCTTAATATAATACAGAGCAAAAATAGTTGGCGGTAACGAATTTGAAAAGTGATCTAACCGTTTATAGTGATTCGACGCAAAATACCGTTTCGAGATTAATAGCCCTTCTAGGCTAACGCCCCTTTAGAATAATGATATTAAAAATTTGATGCAAATTTTATGTAAAAGATTTTTTTTTTCCATTCTATCCGGTGGTTCAAACAGTAAATTGCTGAGATATTTAGCATGGTCGTTAAGTAAAGATATGCTCTAAAATTCAGAGAACATTACACATTAAATTAATTTAAAAAAAATCGAATTTTGAGCAGAAAATCGTTTTATCACATTGCACTGTCATCCGCAGCCAGCGTATGTACAAGAAATCAAGTAGATAGCATTGTGAAGACATTAGATATTTTTTTAAAGCAGGAGAGATGAAAAATGAGCAATGCCCTCCCAAGGACTGGAACCACTGACCTCTCGAATACGCGCCGAGTGTGCTGACCACTACACCATGAAGGCATGCTAAGATGACGAGAAAAATACTTTATAGTATATCAGGAAATCTGTTATAAATCAGTAACAAACTTCCAACCATAGCAACAAAAACCATCAGTGAGCTAAATAAAAGCTTGTAAAAGTATATTCAAATTGCATACAATTTCCTAATGAATCCTCCTCAGCTACTGAAGAGCCTATGGGAAATTTTTCAGGAATTGGCTTATCTTCTATGAAATGTAGATTCCAGTTAGAAGACTTATTAAAAAATTTAATTGCATTTAAAAATGATAGTATTTGCTGAATTCTTCGTGAAAAAGACCCTTCAGTAATTTAAACTAACATATCTGTAGCAGGTTGCGTCCATAAAATGCACAAAATAACTAAAACCACAACTTTAATGACCTTGACTTCAGACAGTGCGATATAACAAAAAGAGCTCTTAGTACATGAAGGCGGCAAACCCAGCGTTATTCCGACTCAACAATAAAACTGTCATAGGCGGAGATTACTTTAACGTACACCACCGCGAATGGAACTGGACTAATACCTCTCACCTAGTAACTGTAATGTACTGTTTTGCCCACGCGTCTGGAATTACTATTGCAGCTCCACAATCCCCAACACGCTACAATGGCAGAAACGCGATGTGTTGGATTTCTTCCTTGTCAAAGGCTGCTCTTCAAAATTTATCGAAACTCTCAATAAGTTATCCTCTGACCACAATCCGGTCATGATTGATCTGGAGACTTCTGTCAGTTGCACACCACGCATTAAGGCCTTTGTTGCAAGCTGGGCAGGCTACGTCAAAGCCTTAAACAACATCACTCCACATTCCACCGGTCACTCGGGTGATGAGTCAGATGCTCTTGTTACAAACTTCACTAATGATTTAAAATCTACAGTGGATGCAAATAGCACCTCTGTTCGAGAGAGAAAGAAAATCACCAGTTCTGTGCTTAAAAACCTAATGCAGCAGCGTAATGCCGCAAGAAAGCAGTGGCAGAGACATAGATATCCTCCATGTAAGACCTTGTTAAATCAGCTGAGTCATGAGGTCAGGGCTCTTACACGCTAACACACACAGCATGATTGGGCCACATATCTTTCTTCACTCTCTGCTGAGAAAAGCTCAGTATGGAAAACCACACTAAAACTTGAGAGATGCTACAACAATATTCCGCCCTTAAGTGGCCATCAAGGAATTGCCTACACCGAAGCTAACAAAGGTGAGTCCTTAGCCGATCACCATACTGCTCAGTTTCGCACAAACTACATATTCCAACACCCAACAGAACACTTGGTCACTCAAATATTAACAAAATTTCGGACAAACCCTCGCACATACGTCATTCCTCTTGCCAAGCCGTCGGAGCTTTACGGCTACATCGAAAAGATACAAACTTATAAGGTTTATCCTAATTTTATAACAGTTATTTTAAGTTTATGCAGCTTTCGTAACGAAGCCAGAGTTTCTGACTAGTGCGCATTTGCCTTTGGGCTACGCCTCTTTCTAAGCTATTACTACGCTCGGCCGTACATCCGGCCCTTGATAGCTTCGCCTACTTAATTGAGATTTAGGGCCAACTGCTTAGAATCCTGATAGTTTCGGCTATATCCTTTATTTAAGCATTAGTTGGGGCCAACTGCTTAGAATCCTGATAGTCCTGAAATTACAAGTTATGCAAAATGACCGGCGGTGAGTAGTCGTTGGTTCATAAGAAACACGGCAATTCACCCAGAACTTAACATTCCTGAAATTCAGTTATATATTGCAAAAACTGCTGAGAAATTCTTTATGGAAATTCCTGAAGTGCGTAATAGCACAATTCCTGTTCTGCATTATGATTACGGAAGTCATGAAAATCGCAAAAGACTGCCTGCGGTACTTATGCACCTTAATTAATTAATGTATAGAGTCATTAGTTTATTTGGAATCAGGAATATTGAAAAATGTGCCTTCGCCGGGACTCGAATCACGGACCTCTAGAATACACGCCCAGCGTGCTGACCACTACAGTACGAAGGCATGAGAAGAAGGTGGGTCACTTATTTTATGTAAATATTCCTGTCTGTGTTCTTTTTATTTTTTGTCTTTTGCTTTTTTGTATGTATTTTTGTTAATTACACCATTATTGTACACTTGCACTCTCACTCACAAACTGTCTTTGGCAACTAAGGCGTTTCTTTTTAAACTGGCTATAATTGCTGCCAACAAATGCTATTTAAATTCGGCTACGTCATGCACACTTAATCTTCTGCTTCACCGGCTAACAGCTCAGGCGTTAGTCTCGATCGGAATCGGGACGTGTTTTTCGATGTTTCAGGTTCGATGCTACTTGTGCTACATTCAATGATTATGAACTGTGACGATCCGTTCATCTTTGAAGAACTGATCGAAATTACAAGGAATCGAAAATCGTCACAGTATAAGGTATTTCTCCCGCCTTCTTCGCATGCCTTCGTGGTGTGGCGGTCGGCACGCTCGACGCGTAACCGAGAGGTCTGTGGGTCGATTCCCGGCGAAGGCATTGCTCAATTTTCATGTCTCCTGCTGCGAAATAACTTAATGTCTCCACAACAGTACTACTCCGGGTTAGCGATAAAACGCGGATCCTCGTCCTAGCGAACGTCTCGTGTTTGCCTGAGCCGACCCTTACTTAAAATACGGGTTCCAAAGTGAGACAGTCGTGTGACTGGGAGCGCTGTCGTCGGGAAGAATCCAATGGCCTTTCACTTTCTTTCCTATTTATTCTAATTTCAGCTTACAATTTCCTGCCAGAATGTCATTTCAGAAACGCAGTGAACGCAAATGAGTACCATTTAAGTTAATGTTTCGCCGACTTCGAGAGTGACAGTCTGATTTTCCTGACCAGCGCGCGTTTGGCATTTGGCTACATTCTCTCTTAGATACTACGCTCGGCCATACTTTAGGCCCTTGCTTGGCTTCGCCGATTTAATTAATATTTAGGGCCAACTACTTAGAATTCTGATAGCTTTGGCTATATCTTTCAGATAGCTTTAGTTAAGCTTAGTTTAGTTTAATTTCATAATTATTTAAGTTCAAGCCCAAGTGGAGGCTTTGTGTAAGTTCCAAGTGAGGAACTGATCGTATTTATTCTCAGAAATAAAGGATAGTTAACCCTTCTTAAGTCTTACGTGTTTATTCCCAAACTTAAGCGATTATTCGCTTGTTAGTGTTTGTGTGGTTCTGAGATTGAACATTGGAATTAAATAAGTAAAACCCCCACACTTTTCTGGTCGTTTTCTTCTGTGGACCTTGACAGTAGGTGATGTTGATGCAAATTCATTGCGTTTAGGTTAACGAAGAAATCAATTAACATTACACTTTCTTTTTGGTTTTAAGTGTTTGGCGCGTCTCGTGCTGAAGGTTGGGCTCTCCTTTCAGTTCATAAGGATAAACCTAAGCTTTTTTACTCAGACGCCCTTTGTTCAAACTGCGATGTAGCTACAAACGTTCTTTGGCTATTTTTCACAAGACGACGAACTATGTTTTAATGGAAGTTATTCACTTCATACATTTGTCATGTGAGTATTCCAGTACCCTTTTACAGTCAAGGTACTGCAAGTTGCACTCACGTGACATGATAGTTTCACGATTTTTTTTAATACAGTGGCACACTGGCAAACGAAACTTCAGCTGCACACTGCTAGAACAGGTATTTGAAATTAAAAATCACCAGTTTTATTACAGAATAATAATTTCCATGAATTTTGAATGAATCACTTCTGAATCTATTTTAAATCAATTTTATAATCCGTTTTGGGAAAAAGAGTTCTTTATTTTGTCCCTCGTAGAGATGTCACGCAAAAGCATTGTTAAATTGTCAAAATAGATATTTTCGTTTGTAGAGACATTAGGTTTAACGAAGCAGGAGAGGTGAAAAATGAGCAACGCCTTCGCCGGGAATCGAACCACGGACATCTCGGTTACGCGTCGAGCATGCAGACTACTACACCACGAAGGCATGCGAAGAAGGCGGGAGAAATACCTTATACGTTGACATATGATACCTGGAATTTTTCGTGATTACAATAGTTCCTTTATTTCGTACAAGGAAGTAAAAAGGGATTCTTTGAAGAATTTAAATCCCTTTCAACGCCCGGACATTATTTTTAATTCTTTTAATATTAGTGACAATATATACTAGTAGAACTTGCTCGTAGAAATGAAGTACAATCAATACCTACCCCTTATTAAAATTATTTCCGTTCCAAAAGTATTTGAGTGTATTATATGGTTAAGTTTAATATAATACACGGCGATTCGTGCGTTAGAAAACATGAAAACTTTTCTGTATATCACTTTCGCTTAAGTTTCTACAGTTATATTAACACTTTCGTGGTCAGTTTTTATACACGTTGTCTCAATATTGTTATGAATTAACACAACGTCTAAAAACAAATCTTCATAACTTCCCTCGCTGATGTCTGAAACTTTAGCTATAATTTGAAATTCCTCTGAAGCTTCTTCTACGTAAAAGCTAAAGTTTCGGAAACAGTTTTTAACTGATTTTGAAAGATTAATCATCCGTATTGAGTATGCTGTGAATGGCCTCTAGCACAGATATCGACTTACACTGGTGAAATAAATTAAGAGAATTTTCATATTTGATCTACGATCTCCAGAACTACTGCACAGATTTTAATAAAATTTGCTGTGAACATAGGTTGATATAATACAAACAAAATAGACATTCAACAGTTATAACAGACACACATAACAACACTCATGGGAGTCTGAAGGTCTGAAACGGGGTTGCAAAAGACACAAAAGAAATGGGTTAATAGGGGGTATGGTCCCCTCTTTAAGCCATACAGACCTCTCAGCGTGATGTCATACTGGAAATAAGGCAGTTTATCAGTACCTTTGGCGATGGGTCTCACTCAATCAGCAATGCAGTTTTCAGTTCCTCGATGGTACTCGGACGGGGGTTGGGAGTTGCAATTGCCCTCCCCAGAGCGTCCCAGACATGTTCTATCGGGTTGAGGTCCGGAGACCTGGCTGGCCAATCCATCCAGCGGATATCCTCACTCTCGAGAAATTCGTCGACCAGAAGAGCTCTATGTGGCCTCCCGTTATCATCCTGTAAGATGAACTCCCACTGCACCCCGGAAAAGGCGAACATAGGGCTCCAAGACCTCCTCCCTATACCTCACACCAGTCACACAGAGCCTTTGTCAAAGACGTGAAGAGGTGTGCGGCCATCCAACATGATGCCTACCTATACCATTACACTTCCACCGCCATAATTGTTGATTTCGAGGACATTGGAGGGTAGAAAGCGGGTCCCTGGTTCTTTCCATATGAAAGTATGGCGAGAATCGGTATTTAGGCTAAAACGGGACTCGCCGGTGAACAAAACGGTCGTCCATTGCTCCGTACTCCAATCACTATGCTGCCTGCACCATGCTAATCGGACTCCCCTGTTCGTAGACGTGAGCTGGACGCAAACAGCCGTTCTTCTGGCAAATAATCCTCTCTCGTGCAGTCTTTTGGAAACAGTCACCTTGTTACAGGGGTTCCGGTGGCTGCATAACAGGTCCCGAGAGAGCTGAGAAGCTGTAGCCTCTCTGTTACGCCTCGCTAAAATGGACAAATAGCGATCTTCTCTGGCCGTCGTGGCTCTTGGACGACCTTGCCCAGGCTTTCTCTCGAGGGATCCAGTATCCTGGAACTGTTTCCATAGGTTACACACGACGCTGGGC
>KK114181.1:179539-190405 GCA_000611955.2 Stegodyphus mimosarum | reverse complement strand
TCAGCTCACTCGCGTAAGTCCTTCATGGTGTTGCAATTTTCACAAACGTGAGTGTATGTAAGCAGCTATTATTGTTTAATTTTGCTTTGAAATGGATAGTTATTTTTATAATAGACTACTAGTTAAGGTAACATTTAAGAAATGCAAGACTCCACAGTTTACAAAATTCAACCTCAGTTCGACACTGATTTTATTTAAAAAGTTTTATTTCATTAAATTTTGCATAACGATGGATTATAGCAATTTGCTTATTATTTCATGGACAAATAAAATGAATATCATATAAAGGTTGAACTTAAAGTTTTATTTAAATTACCTTTTTAGTAATATAGAAGTTTTGATTAATGAACTATAACAACTGGCTATAAGCAACATACACTCACGTTTGTGAAAATTGCAACACCATGAAGGACTTACGCGAGTGAGCTGAAATTTTCAGGAAATGCAAAGTAGCGCATGATATGCAAATGATTAGAATTGCAAATCCGTAGCGCATGCGTATGCTGAGCAGCGCCCTCTGAACGGCTGATGGATCCGAATAAATAGACGGCTGTAGCGAGGCGTGTATGGTTATCGGTGGTTATCTGCTAGTGGTAAACGTTAACTCAATCTGTACTTATGCCTCGTCGACGAAAGAGAGCGAGATTTGAACAACTTACAGAGTTTGAACGAGGGAGAATCATCGGCCTTCGTGAAGCTGGATTGTCGTATCGTGCAGTAGCCTCTCGTGTGCAGCGTAACAGCAGCACAGTGATGCGCGTTTGGAAGCAATGGACGGACGAGTGTCGGACAACTCGGAAATCCGGGAGTGGACCCCGAAATGTGACGTCAGCTCGCGATGATAGACACCTGGTCCGCATGGCGCGGACGGACCGTACAGCTTCCTCTAGACAATTGGCAGCACTGTGGTCAATAGCTACAGGTGTTTCATTGTGTGCTTCATCAATTCGTAGACGTCTGCTGCAGTGTGGACTGCGCGCACGGACTCCTTTATACAGGATCCCCCTAACGCACGACCATCGCCGCCTGCGGCTACAATGGGCCAATCAACATAGAGACTGGCGTGCTGATTGGCTTTATTTAAATTACCTTTTTAATAATATAAACGATTTCTAGACTTTCTGCAAGTCAGAATAAATTTAACCGCCTATTTTTTACAATAAAGTATTAAAAATAATTACGAACTTCCACAACTATCAGTAACTACATATTATTACATATTCATATTTGATTGACAAAGGAAGACTGAATTGTTTTAATTACTGATAAAATATAAAGAAGTTTGCAATATTTTGCTATAGCAAAAATATTCTTTCACTTTCATTATTCTTTGGCTAAAAACTAAAGTAATTTTAATTCAAGAAACTTCTCTTTAGAGTTTCACTATGAGGCTATTAATTCATTTAGAAATATCTTCGAGAGGTATGTAAGGAAATGAATTTAATTTTCACTTTTTGATAATCTACCAGCATCTTCAATACAATATAAATTTCACAAAGCTAGACTTTAGCTAATTTCTTTACATTTACGTAGAGGTAGCTAGGTAAATATCATTATGATGAACAACGGTAAAGCATGTTCGTTGTTCATAATGCTATTTACCAGCTACTCCTGCAAATGAGGAGTCATCATAAAAATATTTATTTCGATATTTATATCGGTATAAATATATCGAAAATAGTATATAGGAAATAATCTATCGAAATGTAAAACATATCGAAATATAATATATAACAAAAATAAAACATCGAAAATTATATCGAAATCAATATATTAATTTCTAGATATTGAAAAACTTCAAAATACTTAAGTTCCATCAGTGTAAATAAAAACAAAAATAAAAATCTGTTTCTATTGCTCAATTAATATAATAAAAGGAAGTTTGATTAGATTTTTTAAATTTTTTTTATTTATGCTTTATTTTATTTATTTATTTATTTTTCCATTGTAGATATCCCAAGGGAGAAACGAATTGACATATTGTGAGAATAAGTCATCTACAACTGATAGCATACAAAGAGGAAGGAATTGACAGTCTGTGGGAAACGCCACCTCTTCATTTTGTAATTGCGTATAATTTCAATCTGCCACGACTACATGTTCATCTTCTCAAGGATTTATATCCCCTCTACCTTTACACGGTAAACTTGAGAAGCAATAACTGAGCCAAGACGCACTCATCTTTAATTTTAAATTCAACTTAAAAAGAAAACGAAACGCATTTTCTGAGAAATCATCATAAAAAAAAAAAAAAGTGACGTCAGCAGCAGAACCTTGGGCGTCTCATTGAATGAGAAATAATTCCTTTGACCTTCGCACTATATTACTGCGCGTGGAGGATTTCTTCACATGATGGATGAGTTGCGGCAGGCTGTTGTCAACGCGATTCCCATTCGGGCAATGATAAGAAATAAAAAATTGCCCGCGAATTCCATGTCATTCAAAATCAATTGTAGTTTTGTAATAGGGTGGGGGGCGATAGCACTATTTCTCGAACTCTTTCCTTATCCCCTTGTACCGACGACACAATTTAAGGTAGGGTGAGACTGCTGAAGTGTGGTTCCGTATGCCTCATAAAGGGGTTGAACAGTTCCAATCTCGTCTCCTTAACAGGATTATATGGTTGATTTTGATTCCTTTTTGCCTTTATCATCTACAACTGTGGCATGAATTGCATTAGATAAGTAATAAATAGCTGGCTTAGAAACCGGTCTGATGACATCTTAAACACATATGACAAAATAAAACCTAGTTGTCACATCAGGAGGATGAGGAACATATGTCACCTCCTTTTTCTTTACCTCCAAAAAGAAAAAAATAATAATAAAGTGAAAAGGAATTTTATATTATTTACTTTCTTATATTTTATACTCCTTATAGGATAGTCGCAACGTCTTAAATACCTGCATTAGTTTCAGCATCAATCCTTATGGACTGATAGAAAAACGCAAAATTAAATTTACTTGTATTCTGTTCAATGGTAAGTATTAATTACAATAGGGGAAAAAATTCTTTACTTCAATACACTGAATGAATAATCACTAGTAATAATAATATTAGCACCATTAATAACACTAATAATTTAATAAATTTATTCACAGCCATAATTACATATTAAAAAATCTTTCTCGTCATTAACGACGGAAAATGACACCCTACCATTCACTTAAAATATTAGTATATATTATATATTCTAACATTTTTAGCTTAATAATTTTAGTTGTTTCCGGCTTACATATTATCTTCATTTTTTTTATTTTTAAAATCCCATAAAATTATTTACTGCAATTACTAATTTCAATTAAATTTCGATTTTCTTTCTTTCCTTTTTAGTTCCAAGGGGCAATTTGTTCCTGAAGGACTAGCGTTTTCATTTTGCGATTTTGCTTCGAATCACTCTGAATGTCCATTTCTCTTTTCAAATTGTTGCCACCAAATATTATTATATTATATTTAAAGAAATTAAATAATGAAGAATCTGCATAAATGCATATATGTATATATATGTTTCTGGCACTGTGATAAAAAGACGCTACATAGAGCCATCAAATTTTGAATATTGAACGTATCCTCCCAAATTTGGAATGTGCAATTTGTTTTATAGTCTATTTCATATTTTGTAAAACTTAGCGAGTTTAACTCAAGGATTTCAAAGCGAGCAATGCCAACGTTTTACGGAAAACAACATTTTTATCTCCAGCGCATTTGACAGTGTATCGGAAATTCTAAAGATATACTCATTTTAAAACTATTTTGCGATATTGCTCTTGAATTGAATTTTATGGTTTAAGTGCGAAGAACATGATATTTAATAAATAAAGGTAACATACAAAATGTTACAAAACCGTCCCTTTGGACTTAATTTAAAATCTGGAACCTTTCAGATTTTGTAATATAAATTTAAAATTTTTTTTTATATTTTATTTTCGCAATTACAGTATACGTATATTTATTTTACCATTTTATAGGACTTTTCTCTTTTTTTTTTTTTTTTTTTTTTTTTTGGTACGGTGAAAATCTGTTTTATCTTGAGAACTATGACAAGCGTGGGGGGAATATTTTTCATTTTTAAAAGAACCTTTAATGAAAATAGAATTTCAGGATAACTTTTGATTACTAAAGATAGCTGAAACGCTTACTCGCACTTTTAGATATGATAGTAGGAAAGATTTTAAAATTTTTAGCCCCTGATGATTCCAATTTAAAATGTTATATTGATTTAATTTCTAGACATTTTCTAGACAGTTCTAGACATTTTGCCTACTTAATTCTTTTACTTTAGTCTAAGGCTCCCTTTTACACGCTTTAATTTTTAATATATTGTTAACAACAATGGTCTTGAATGACGAAAAAGGTCTGAATAAACTTTAAAAAAAAACTATGTCCTAGTGAGCAGTGATTTATTTTATTAATTTATAGATAGATACACAGTATTTCAGAAATTTTTTACAGCAAAAATATCCCAATTTAATTTCCGCGCAAAATGTTGCTAAAAATTAATTAATTATGGAAAAAAGAGTAACAAATTTCAAAATAATACCACAGAGACATGAGGGAAATGAAATTTAAAACCAGCATAATCCCCGAATCTCCCAATAAAAAATGTAAAAAACTCCATCAACTCACTGTTAACCAAAAGAAATCCCGAAAACAACAAAGGTGCATAAAAATACATCAAAAAATGACATAAAAAGGATGAGTAGTTGATGGGGTTATTTCATATTTTTTACTGGGAGACTTCGGGATTTTGCCGATTTTAAATTTCATTTCTTTCATGGCTTTATGGTATCAGCTCGAAATTTACTAATTTTTGTCTATAATTATATATATATATATATATATATATATGAGTGTGTATGTGTAATGAAAACAAAAGTAGAAAAGTACTTATGTAGGAACACTGAGACGTAGAAACGCAGAAAAATTGGCGATGGTTCTCTGCATCCTGGGGATAAAAACACGTATTAGTAGTGTTGATAGCATAGATATTTCATAGCTTAGAACGTAGATCCATACTGAAGAGTCAAAAATCTGATTGCGTAGAGTGTTTAAAATTTGAATCCTTAATGGCTAAGAAACTTGGCAGTCGAGGTGGATTAAATTCCGTTTTTATTTGAATTGAAATTTGTGGCCACAATTCACTTGGCACTCTAATGGTGCCTATTTCCAGAACATTTACATTTTGAATATCACAGCGAAATTGCGTCCAAGCAGCACAGAATGTGAAACTAAAAGAGCGCATTTATCCAATATGATAGTCTGTTAAAAGAAAGGTTTTGATTTAGGTTCGAAAAGTTTTATTCCTTAGATTCAGTGTTTTCTTTAGGTTCAGAGTTAGTTACGTTATCCGCGCTACGCAACCAATGAAACATAGATTGATATAGAAATGAAGCAGTTCAGAAATGTTATTAATTTTTTTAGGATGAAGAGGAAACAACCAAATTAAAAAAACAGAAAACTAAATTAAATTATAAAACTGATTTACATATTTTTATCTTACACACACGCACACACACACACACACACACACACATATATATATATAACGGTTTTTTAAGACAAACGTTTTTAATTCACGCAGTTAAGACCAACCTTAGTTTTTTTTACGTACGACTTTCGAGTTAAATTTTTAATTTCTGAAAATTTTTTGAATATTTTTATTCTTTTGCATTACTTGTCATTTGAAAGTTAGCCTTACTACGCCATTTTTGTATTAGATTTTAATTTTTAAATTTCTATTTTTAATTTGTAGTCCTTTTTATTTATGTTTCATTTTAGTTTTTAATTGGTAGTACTTTGTTTGCACTTTTTAACTTTATGAGACTTAGAAAACGCAGACATCTCGAGAAAAGAAGCAAAATCAATGAGACTTTTGATTACTTTAAGTTGGAAAAGAATTTGGGTTCGATAAATACCGTTTCAAGTCTCAGTAGATTTGTTGGAAGGAAGCCTGTTTGCGTGGTCTAGTTATTCAACTAGGTTTGAGGCTTTAAAACAGTTTTCATTTGAAAAACTCTGTTTGAAGCTTTGAACAGAGGAGATTACAGAAAGAATTTTTATACTTGAATTTTCCCATTATTCTTCTCGTTTTTAAAATTTTTTTTCGTTCATAGTTTGTAATTTGCGTAAGCGTTCCTTTCCGAAGTGTTTCTAGAAAAAAGACAGGTTTCTTCAAATATTTCATATTTTAACGGCATTTTCTAGGCTTGAAATTCCTTCCCTATATATATATATATATATACATATACCATATATATGATACTATGATATATATGCCATATATATCATAGTTTCTGTAGTAGAACGCAAGCGGGTGAATTCGTAATGAACAGCGAGAATTTTGATCACTTAGAGATGTTAAAACTCCAATCCACAATGAATAAGAAATTTGGCAATTGAGGTAGATCTAATGCAACTTTAATTTCAACAAACATCTTGCGGCTATAAACAATTTGTCACATTATTTATGCTTATTCGAAAAGTCTACATTTTTGATAAATTTGCAGTAAGAAAGAAAGAGTAGACAGACTCCAGCTAGGCCAAAGCGTAAAAAGCAAGTACGTTATGTTCAGGGTGAAATCTTAATACATACTAAGTTAATTTTGGTTATCAATGCATTTGAATTGGATAATTAATACTGCTGTAAAATTATTATTGGCTGTTTAAGTTTTATTTACATTTACATCATCAGAATTATGTATGAGTTATATGATATGGATTTATCTCGAAATGACGCAGTGCCAAGAGCTTACTATTTTTAGAATAGAGAAGGGAAATTAAGTTACACTGCTAATTTAATCTTTTACATATTCTTTACTTTTCTTACATATATTTATATATATATGTATGCATATATAAAATTTTCTCTAAGAAAATAAAAGAATTATGAATTTAAAAGAAAAAAGGAAAATATATTTCTTTATTTTCTCAAGTTCATTCTGAATAAGTGACACTGCACATATATTATGTGCACAACGGTTATTAATTAATCAATATAATTATTGTCATTAATATATTTTTACATTACTTATTACTAATTTATAGCACAACTGCATTAAATTAATTAACAATAAAATGCTAATATAATAAACAAATGCTAATATAACTATTATATAGATAATATTTTTTCAGCATCTAACGCATAAAATTAAAATAATTGAAATTACAGCAAGTTTTTGCCCCTTTCTTCTTTCTAAAAGCAAGTCGATTCTTTAAATGTAGCAGAAAAGATATGTAAAATATTATTTTTAGCATTTTTATTTAAAAAGCAGTTTTTTTCTGTAATTGAAAAATTTGTGCTAAGTTCAATAGTTTCTAATTTAATTTTTAAAATATGGTTTACTAAACATATGTTACCAATACGAAATTAAATATTTAATTATCTTAGCCTTTTAGATTTTCCAAACGTAACTTCTGTATAGAAGATTAAATGAATATACATGATCTTAAAATACCAGTGTATCTGAGGCAGATTTAAAGGGTTACTAAAAATGCAAAAGAAAAATACAGGAAGTGTTTACTGTATTTTGCAATTATTAATAAATTTCCAAATATGATACACTCTTCCTCTATATTATGAAAAATCTCCCAAAAGTTTAAATGAGATTGACCCAACACTATCTTTTCCAAAATCTTGTGTGGCATGGAATAATTAATTGATAACTAAATGAAATAACTGACAAAATGTCGGGCTAAAAAAAAGATGGTTTATATAAAAAATATAAAAAAAGATGATATTCATGAAGGCATTAAATTATACCTTATTGAAATTATACCTTATTGGCCTATTCTTAATTGAAATGTTACTGATGATTACAAGGAAAAAAAATAAGAAAGAAGGGCGCCTTGTCCAAAGGAGAGCGAATGTGCCCAACCTTGATTAAAAAAAATGCAATTTTAAAACTTTAGTTTGCAGTCTAACATCTAAAATAGAATTTAACATTAAAAACTTTAATTCTTTTCTTAATTTTAAAAATTGCTTAAAGGAATTTTATCTAAGCTTCTGTAATAAAAATAGTTTTAATTGCATTTATTTATTTAAAATATCGCATTTCGTCTCGGATTTCTCTTTGTGACTAATTTACATTCTCGAAGAACGCGGTTGCAGTCGGAACTCAATAAATGCAAAGTAGTCACGAATAACCTCTTGGTTAACATTATAATATTATTTCTATAAAAGAAACTTGCAATCCAATAAGAATATGTAGTAATATGGACAATGCAATATTTGACAGTAAGTTAGCTGAACACTTTGCACTGTCTGTCTCAATTATCCTGTAATGCTCCAAGGGCACCTCACTTAAATGAGCCGTGACCGCAATTTCCAAAAGGGACATGGGAAAAAAGAAGCTTATATGGAGCGAATAAAAGACCCAAATTTCGAAAGATCGGATACGACAGCTGTAGATAAGGCTACAAAAGGATGGAACGTAAATAACAGAATAAGGTTAAATCACATGTTTGGAAAATTTCTTAAATGTGAGAACACCTGCTACTACTGCTAGCATAACGAAGAATTTGCACAAGATACGTTAAAAATAATAAATGGGAGAGAAATTAAAATAGATGGAATGCTAATATAAAAATATCAAAAAATAAAGTTTTGAAATATGAGTAAGAATAAAAATAATCACTGACTATCATTGAATAGAAATAAAAATAATTAATGGAATACGCTTTACCAGTAGACTAGCCCTCAAAGCGAAAAACTTTGCACTATAGAGGAAAGGACAAAATTATGCGAATATTTAAAAAATTTTTAGAGCGTAGCATCAGAAAGCTGGGGGAAGGATATGCTAAGAAACACTGTAAATGAAATATAACATTCTTTCATTAGTGTTTCAATTTATTATTGATATATAACATGAAACACATAAAGTTCATTAGCACGAATAAGTCACATGTATAACGAATACGTAAGTATTTTTAAAATTAAAAGAGGTGATAAAAGCTCAGCATCTATAAATCAAGGTATGCAAACTTCATGTAAATTCGCACAGCTTTTTCATTGCAAGAAATAAATTAATTTTAAGTTATATTTCAGAAGAAGTGAAACTAGACAACAACATCAGATGAAATTCAAAATTTTTCTCGTTTTATTTTTAATGCTTATTGTGCTACTTTTATCCTATTTTTCTCTGAAATGAACGTTGTTTACACCATAAACATCATTACATCAGTTAACGTTTTAATAAAAGTTTTACGTCTTCACAATCGATACAATCATTGTCTAATTTAAAGACATTATCTACTCTTAGAAAAAGTCAATTTAATAATTAATGGCCTTGTATTCAGATTTCTATTTGTGGCTTTCAGTTGACGGATGAATCAATCATGCACGTTTTTATAACATGAAAACAGACATTTAAAATGCGTATATGTAAGCCTTAAATAACTTTAATAGATGAAGATAATTGTTAAAAAAAATGTATACTGCCTTTAGAGGCAAATGATTGACAGCAATGAAAATTTTCCATCTGGTATTAGAAAATATAAATAAAGAAAAAGTTAACTGATTTCAAATTAAATCGTAACTGCTTTTAAAAAGAAAGCTGAACTAGGTTAGTAGAAATTTGATTAACTTCTCACATTGGAATTTATAGTCCAAACTGGTTATTTTAGCCAAAAGAAAACATATATTTTTTATCGGTTAGTTCTTTACTAGCTCATATACATAAGCTCATATGCATATACTAGCTCATATACATATAAAAACATACATATTCATAAATACGAAAAGACTCAGTCTATTTTCTCAACAATATTCTTATTTAATTTTAATTTCTAAACTAAAGCGGGTATAAATGATAGAACTACATTCTTACATATGATTTCTAACATATCTAGGTGTTCTCATCTTAGGTTGATCTCTAGTATTGTAGAGACATTAGGTTATTTCGAAGCAGGAGATATAAAAAATGAGCAACGCCTTCGCCGAACCACGGACCTCACGGTTACGCGTGCTCTCGAGCGTGCTGACCACTACACCACGAAGGGATGCGAAGAAGGCGGGAGAAATACCTTATATATTCCCCCTTTTAAAGGGCGATTGGGGTTTTGGGGGACCCAATCGCCAAGTCCCAGTGGTGGAATATCATCATCTACCACATTTTTAGTTCGGGAGGCAGTGTAGAGTCATTAGGTTATTTAGAAGCAGGAGAGATGAAAAATGAGCAACGTCTTCGCCGGGAATCGAATCACGGTTCTCTCGGTACGCGCAGAGCCTGCTGACCAATACACCACGAAGGCGTACGAAGAAGGCGAGAGAAATACCTTATAGTATAGCTGCTCTTGTACGGGATGTCTCAAAAGATCATTGTCAAACTTAACATGTTGGTCTGTCATACCATGACAAACAAGATTTACATGTGAACTTGCATGTGAAAATGCGAACAGCAACCGCTAGAGGGCAATGTTTGCAAGTTTAGAGAGAAAGAAAGAAGGAATGTCGAAAGAGGTGTTAATATGACTTTTATTAAAGAACATGGTTAAATCGCAGAAGAGGTTCAAAATTCCTTCTATTCGTCACAATCGATTCGTTCACAGCGTCGACGATGTATTCACGGGCACGTTCAAAGTGGACGTCTGTGTCGCGGACATACGCTGCCTCTTCCACGATCCTGGCGATGTTTCTGTAGTCTCATACAGAAAGGATTTCATGCATCCTTATAGATAAAAATCCAGGGGAGTCACATCTGGAGACCACGGTGGCCATACGACTAGTCCGCCTCTGCCAATCCAGCGATAAGGATATATCCCATCAAAAGTATTCCCGCACAGTGTTAATGTGAAGGCTCTCCATCATACAGAAACCTGGTGTTACGGTGAGTAGCTGCTGGGACGTCAACCACAGATCTCGCAACACTT
>KK114181.1:156120-168973 GCA_000611955.2 Stegodyphus mimosarum | reverse complement strand
GATTGAAATTATATATAAAATTAAATGATATAATAAATAGAAACATATATTTCAATAATTACGCTCGTAAAATATAGCAAATAAGTTATAAATTGGAGTACATTAAACATTACGAAGGTTAGAAAGAAGGAAAAAAGTTAAAATTGGATCTAAAATTAAAATCATATGATAAATTAAAATGTATATCTGAATAATTACACTCCTAAAATTTAATAAGGGAAATAAAATTACGAGTATATGGTTAAAAGATATGAAGAACGTCTTGTGTAAAATGAGTAATGTAATTAACATAAAGGAAAATTAATATGCTCTGATGAAATAAAAAAATACATACGTTAAAACTAAGAGTGCATAGGACATTATAATTCTTGAAATATAGTGCAAAAATTAAAAATTTACATCTACCTGTCAGTCATTAAATTCCAGGCGTTTAGACAACATAGGAAATAACCATTATATGCCTAGTAAAGACGAAGAAAAATACAAAGGAAAAAAAAATCCTAAAATTAGAAATTACCCCTGGAAAATCAACAAATGATAATCTCTTATCAAAGTGTGACGACACCTTATCAACTAAATCAAACTGCGCCTCCTGACTTGCACCGCCTCACAACTTGCACCGCCTCCCGACTTGCACCGCCTCACCTGCTTCCGGGCTTGCACCGCGCACCGCCTCCTGGCGGTGAACCGGCACTTTCACACTACTTTACTGTCACTCTGTCGAAGGTATGTATAAGTGTCCAGAAATAATAGTAGCTGTTAAAGACTGGAGACACCCCGAAAATGTCCATCAGCTGAGAAATTTCCTGATGCTTTGCATGTACTATAGGAGACTTTTGAATGACTTCTTTTGTATCGCGAGACCACTTCATATACTGAGAGAAAGCGAGCAAAAGTTCTTGCGGACAGACGAAGGTGAGGATGCATTTAATAAATAGGAAAAGGCTTTATTATCTGCTACAATCCTGACGTATCCTTATCTCCACAAACCATTTATTCTTGACACGGATGAGAGCAATAAGAGTGTTCCCGAAATGTTCCCGAAATAAACAGTTAAAAATCCTTCTGTAGCATACAGGAACAAGTGCCTGTCTAAATTGGAGAGGAATTACTGTGCTGCCAGAAAAGCAGCAGAACATTACCATCATTAGCTCTAGGGCATCGTTGGCTCTTTATAGTTGAAGCAGCAGAACATTACCATCGTTATCTCTACGGCAGAAAATTCTTGCCCTGCGCAGATCATGCATCGTTAACCTGGCTTTTAAATTTCAAGAATACCGAAGTCCAAATAGAGCGATGGATACAAAAACTACAGGAAAATGACATCATTACCCGGCATCGGAAAAGATCGTCTCATGGAAACGCCGATGCTCTGCCTAGATCACCCTACCCAGAAAGCTACTGATATTGTTCCGGGTCGAAACGAAATACAAGTTGATTCATCTGGTAGTACGTCGAGTTACAACTTCAACATCGTCTGCTCAGACCCATGGAGTGGCCAAGAAATCAGCAAAGACAAGTTGGAAGTAGTGGCTTTAAATCCATAATTGACTTGATGGATTCTTCAAATAGGAAACCTGCCTTACAAGGCATTTCGATCTATGATTTTACGACAAAACAATATTGAGCTCTTTGGGACGCACTTCATGTTCGAAACAGAGACTTGTACCGGAAGTTTGAATCTGGTGATGAAAAGGCATTTCGATAGCAGTTTATACTTACAAGGTCCCTGGGGTTCTTAAAGAAATACAAAGCAGTCCGAAAAGAGGAAAATGCGAAATTATGAAGATTTGTATAGAGTTCTAAAGCTCTTCTACTGGAAAAAAGCAAGGGTTGAAGTGAAAAAGCAGTGCCAATCCTGCTTTGCCCATGCAGGTTGGAATGAACAACAGAAACGCCGTTGCAGGAAGCTACAACTTCACAATATAGGAGCGCCTTTTGACATCTTGGAACCTCTGGCATGAACTGCTGATGGCAACAAATAAAGCCTCGTTGTCATTGATTACTTTACAAAATGACCTATAGCAGTTTCTAACTCTGATCAAGAGGCTCTCAGAGTTGCAGAGGTAGTGATACAACTTTGGATTTCGTGGTTTGTGTGCCTGTTTAGTTACATTTCAATTAAGAGGAAATTTCATATCGTTTGTAATTAAAGAACTCCTCAAACTGCTCGGCATAGACAAAAACCAAACGACATCTTTACATCCCCAGTCAGATGGTAAGGCAGAGAGGTTTAATCAAACCATCCTTAATAAACTCTCGCTGATGATTTCAAGAATCCAGCAGGATTAGGACCAGAAGTTACTTCTGGTCTTATTAGCCTGTCACAGTGCTGTCCACGAGACTACCGGCTATTCTTCATTCCAGACGCTATTCCTCATTCCAGACGCTATTCGCTCCTGACCTTCGTTTGCCTTGTGATCTCTTGTTTGGTTGCTTTCCGGATGCGTCCTGTTTAATTCCTTGCGCCTTCATCGCCTGATAAGTATATCTAGAATCTCTTGGCCCGGTTTGAAGTAATGCACAGCTTTGTACGACAGCGAGTCAGTTTGGAGAAGGAGAAGATGAAGACCCGATACGACGGGAAACTACAGAATGTCGATTCAACGAAGGTAACGAGGTGTGGTTGTTGAATCCGATTCGACGGAAAGGTCTCTGTCTTAAATTACAGTTACCTTGAGAGTGTCCTAAACAAACTAAACGACGTCGTAGTTCGGATCCGTAAGTCATCAAATTCTAAGCCTAAAATCGTTCATTACGATAGGACAACCCCTTCTTATGACCATAGTACGTAGTCCTCGTAGTGTATGTAAGTAAACAGTATACTAAGACTATGTTCCTATCTGCATACGAATTTGGAAATTAATGTATTTATTTACAGGTTTATCATTTGATTTGTTTTATATTATTTGTTGAAATCATTATTTTAATACTGCGTTAATTTTCAGTAATTTTAATTAGTGCTTCCTGTCCAGGGATTGTACTGGCCGGGATGTGAAATTCTTAGGAAGGGGTCAATGTTACGAATTTTGTATACATTTAGATAATTTTAGTGAAATTATATAAATATCGCTTGTATAATGTGACAGTAATAGTATCGCTTGTATAGTGTGACATGAAGGGCTTCAAGGATGTGAAGCATAGCTGGGAAAACGTGTGTTACAGGGGAAAGTCCATTTAACAATAAAAAAAATGGGCAACGCTAAACTGATGGTGGTTTGGGGGACTATATTTTGTCACCAAATTTGGCAAGAAATTGCCAAAAGAAGCCAAAACTCCCGTTCCTTTCTCGACATTTCTTGACTTTCTCGACATACTTATGTAACTGTAACTAGTCCGATCTCTGTGTAACTGTAACTGAACCCGGCCTTATGCAATTGCAACTGCGTATGCCTTCCAGCAATTTCGAGAAATTGAAGGTACAGGAAATTTCTCGGTGGTCAAGGGAAAACTAAATTAGACCGGGAAGAGCACCTGTTTAATTCAGAGATTAGCTCAGAGTGTTGAGAATGCTGAGAAATCAACTGTGCGACCTTACGCATTTGAGGCTTTTCATATTGTGCAGTGTTTAACGTTCTTAGTAGTTTGATTATGCTCTGTCATACCGGGAACAGCTGTACGAGTACATTTGTGAAAAGTTCCAGAACTGCAAAGTGTTCCTTTTGGGGAAATAAGTTTTATCAAGCTATCATCGATTCTGCGTACAGTCAGTCCATTACTAACCCGTACGCACGTAACAATATTTGTAAGGTTTTAGTTAAACTAACCAAGTTTATTTTAATTTAAATCTTTTCTATCTCCTCTCTGCTTCAACTTCCTGTCAGAAGAAGCGCGCGTTTTTAGCTTATGCTAATTTTTGAAGTTCAGCCAAGCACTATTTAAGACAGAGGTAGAAACCTCTCGGTGTGTGAGAGCTTTGCCTCAGATCACGGTCACGCTGCTCAACGTTCGCCTGACCAGCTAGCAGTTTAAATTTATAAGCCATAGTGCTTACTACGTGATTGCATTGTAAAATAAATTAAAGTGCGGTAGTATTTAGTATACCTTGCTACGCACCCTTTTAGATAGAGGCCAACTTCCGCGAATTGCTCTGCGAAGCAAAGTTTAATTTAAGTTCTATTTTAATTTATTTAAATTTATTTGATTGTTAAGTTCGACCAAAGTGTGGTCTGTTACGTTCTGTATCTCTCCCGAATTGGGAGGTTTGTATTTAATAGTGATTGAATAAAAGAGGATTTCAAATCCCTTCACGTGCAGTTATTCTCCAGCCCAGCAGTTACATCAGAACATAGCGTACCTTCCGCTCCCTGTTCCAGTTCAGGACTTAGAACGTAAGGATAAGAACCCTTTACAGAATTTACCATGTTCTCAAAGAATACACACAGAATGCTAAGTCCTGATAGTGGCGCCCGCACAAAAAGAAGAGGATGGCCTCAACAACAAGAAGACGAACCTGAGACACCTGCTGTACCTGTCCAGAATCCTGAGATAGCACCTCCTGGCATAGAAGGATTCGGCTACATCGTACAAACCATGCGAGCAGCCATGAAGCCAGCGGCAAGTTTTGACGGCAAGACAGCCGTAATCAATTTCCTGGAAAAGCTAGACTCCCACTTCATGCTATATCCAGTCCACGAATTTCAGAAAGTCGCTCTTGCTACCAGCGCTTTGAAGGGCCAAGCGCTAAGTTGGTTCAAGTGCATCGGAAAGAATCTCTTGGGGGAACCAGGAAGCCCCACATACACGTATGAAAATTTCAAGAATTCTCTAGTGAAAGCATTTCCCGTGGTGCGAGATCGAGCCAGATTGGAAGCTGAACTGTTTAGCCGATACCAAGAAAGAATAGAAGATTTGTCTAATTTTATTTTGAGGAAAATTCAAGTTTTCAAGCTTTTGTATGGAAGTCGCCCGGATCCTGAAATTATTCAAGTTATACTTCCTAGGCTACTGCCCCAAGTTCAAGATTTCATCGAACTAAGAAATCCAACAACATTAGACAGATTATTTGAGCTCGCGGTACAATTTGAAAGCCGAAGAACAGCCGACAACGAACGACGACGCCAATTTGAGCGAAGAAGTCAGTGGAGTTCGCCAAGACCGCAGCAAAAGCAAAATCAAAGTTACGGGAATAAGGCGAAGCAATGGCCGAAGAAAGATGTGTCTCCTAAAGCGAGCGGCGAACGAAGGGAATTTAATAGAAGAACAAGCAAAGATTCCGAGGGCAACCAGAAGAAAAAGAATTTAAACTAAGAGGGATTTCTTCGAGGAAGGTGAAGAAGTCCGAAGCAGCGCAAAACCCTTCCAAAATCAATTTAAACACCGTGGTCGTTAAGAATTTGAGTTTGCCGAAGATTGAAGTTCTAATCAACAACATACCGGCGACAGCCCTCTTGGATACAGGAGCCCAAAGCAGCTTCGTATCGGAAAGATTCTTTAAGAAGCACTTTCGACGTTACAGAATTTTTAGTGCAAGAGACACGGATGTCATAGCGGCCCAAGGAGAAAAATGTAGCTGTTTAGGAAAAGTACCATTGTTCGTGCGTATCAACAACGAACAGGTAAGAATCCTGTTTTATATTGTGCGTAACCTGCAGACTTGTATTATTCTAGGTGTGGACTTTTTTAGTTTGGCAGAAGCAAAAATTGATTTCAAGGGGGGAGAACTAACATTAAATATGAAGCCAATTGAAGCGAAGAATGATAAGCCCCCGCAGCTGGACTTGGAACATTTACAAGCAGAGGAAAAAGAGAAAATCCAAGGTCTGGTAAGTCACTTTGCGAATTTATTTAGTGATGTACCAGGCTTTACGCAGGTGGTGAACCACGACATTGACACGGGGGACGCTCAGCCAGTTAGGCAAAAGCCATATAGATATGATAGGACAAAAGAAGAAATAATTGAACATCATATTAAAGAGATGTTAAAGAATAAAATCATCACGCCAATTTCTAGCAGTTATGCTAGCCCCGTTGTCCTGTGTAAGAAAAATAATGATTACCCGATTACGCACCCGAAGCGGTGGCGTTTTGCTATAGATTATCGCAAGTTAAATTCAGTTACAAAATATCCTGTATATCCGTTGCCGATAATTGAAGAAATTATTCGAAATATTTCGTCTACAAAATACATGACTACATTAGATCTCACGAGTGGCTATTTTCAGATTGGGGTAAAACCCGAGGACGTACACAAAACCGCGTTCATAACGAAATCTGGTACGTACGCATTTCTTAGAATGCCGTTCGGATTATCCGGCGCGCCGGCAACGTTCCAAAGATGTATGGACATCGTCTTAAGACCAGTCCTTGGTAAAAGCACTTTCATATATTTAGACGATATTATAATTACGAGTAGTACTCTAGAACAACACTTACAAGATTTAAGAAAAGTATTTTCATTGTTAAACGAAGCTGGTTTAAAGATAAATGCGTCTAAATGTAAATTTGCCGCAAAAGAGTTACGTTATTTAGGATTTAAAATTTCCCAAAAGGGAATCGAAACGGATCAGTCAAAAATAGTAGCCATTAGAAATTATCCTGTTCCTAAAACAGCGAAGAAATTATCGTCGTTTCTCGGGATGTGTTCATATTACCGGGCTTTCATTAAAGACTTTGCAAAAATAGCTGAGCCACTGCTAAAGTTGAAAAGAAAAAAAGCTAGGTTTTCGTGGTCAGCAGAAGCCAACTTGGCGTTTCAAAAATTGAAAGACGCATTGACTCAAGCTCCCGTCTTAAAATTTCCAGAAGGGGATAAAGGATTAGAGATTTCAGCGGACGCTTCAGATTTCGCGATTGGTGCAGTGCTTTCCCAAAATGGTCAGCCCGTGGCTTTTTTCAGCCGAACATTAAATGAAACCCAAAGAAACTATTCCGCAACAGAGAGAGAAACTCTCGCAGTGTTAGCATCAGTACAGAAATTTCGTGTGTTCTTTGGAAGTTCTCCAGTAACTGTATATACCGACCACGCGGCGGTCACTAGACTCTATTCTGGAAAAAATTTATCACCCAGATTAATAAGGTGGGCTCTCAAATTACAGGAATATAACCTAATAATTAAACATACGCCGGGAAAGGAAAATGTTGTGGCAGATGCTTTAAGCAGAATTAACTTAGATGAAAATGGAAGTGTAATTAAGATAGCCATGTTAACATCCAAAGTATTAGATTCTCGTGAAACAGTAATAGCCGAACTCAAAAAAGATCCGGAGTTCAAAAATATATACAATTATTTGGCCGACCCTGAGAATTTCAATCATCCGGATATTGTGCCGATAAGAAATAGGGCCGAAAATTACGAATTAATTGACGGACTGTTATTCTATACGAAAGCTACTAATGAGAATCATGAATATAGACCGGTTATCCCAGCTAGCATGAGGTTGAATGTATTAGAAGAGTTGCATGATTGTGCCATTTCGGCTCATTTAGGTATAAGAAAAACTGTTCAGAGAGTTCGCGAGGCAGTTTTCTTTCCAGAACTGCAAAAGTTTACTAGGGCGTATGTCCAGTCGTGCCCAACATGTCAATTAAATAATTATGTTAATTTCCGCCCGGCCGGGTTCCTAAATAGTATTAAATCAGAATTCCCAAATCAAATAATAGGCATCGATTTACTTGGACCTTACCCTCGAAGTAAAGTTAATAAAAGCCGATATCTTTTAGTTATAGTGGATCATTTTAGCAAATGGTTAGAGTTAATTCCGTTAAAACGCGCGTCTGCAAAAATTGTAGTAGATTCAATTCTAAATAAGTATATTTTAAAATACGGGGCGCCCCTAAAAGTTATTTCAGACAATGGTCCTCAGTTTGTTAGTAAAATGTTTGAGGAAATGTGTGCAAAACTGGGCATACGTCATCTAAAGATGGTCCCGTATCGTCCGCAGTCAAACATAGCGGAACGGGTGAATAGAAATGTAGTGAAAATAATTCGTAGTTATGTGAAAAACTATCACTCTACCTGGGATAGCCATATAAATGAATTTGCATTTGCACTTAGGACCGCCAAACACGATACTACACAAAAAACACCCGCTGAACTCTTCTTAGGAAGAAAGATCTTGACCCCCCTAGATAAACTGTTCTTTGTACAGGAAAGGGCAGAAGAATTTAAAATGAGTGATATACAAAAGTTAATACGGGAAGCGACGGAAAATATAGAAATGGCCCAAAGAAAACAGAAATTGTACTATGACCTAAAAAGAAGAGAGGTCAAGTACAATGTGGGAGATGAAGTGTTGAAGATTAAACACAACTTGTCAAATGCCCCAGAGGAAAAGGTGGGGAAATTTTTTCCGCGTTTTGAAGGCCCGTTCACAATTGAACAAATTACGGGGGCAGTGGTTATATTAAAAAGAAATGATGGTCAAACGCTCAAAGCGAATGTGGACCAAATAAAACCGTTCTATAATCGCAGCAAAATGGCTGTATTTAAAGATTCGTTTCAGGATCCGAGGCAATCGACTAGCCAGGAAGATATACGTCAGCAAAAACAGCAGGAACCAGCTACAACGGCATCGAAATGTCAGAAGAAGAAAGCTCCCCCCCAACAAAGAAATAAGAACCAAAAAGGTGGTTTCAAAAGAAAGTCTCACGATGCAGGTGAACAAATCTACGAACGGAATTACGAGCGCACCAAGAGAAGAAAGCAGAATGGGCAAGGGAAGCCCAATGTATCCAAAAGAACTGTGGAATCATCGGACAGGTGCCTGAGAAGCAAGAAACGTCGATTGCAGCCTGAGAATCAACTTCCCGAATACAGCAGGAACCAGGACAAGCAACGAGCAAGGGCCCAGGAGAGAAGGGCCCAGTCCACCAAACGTCCAGCGGAGCAACCTCCTCTACAAAGGAAATTGCCGAGGATACAACGACGGAATTTCAAAAGAAAAAGAGACGAGCAGGCTCCGAAAGAACAACGAAAAACGAGGAAACTGAACCAGGCCACAACTTACTCAAGTTTTAAAGATTGGGCCAAGAAAAGGATGGACGATCATAATAAGATAAGTACAATTTCGTATTCAAAAGTTTAGTTAATTTTTGAGTATACTGCAAGTTGCAGGGCTGATTTTACCTCAAGCGAGGTTGACTTTTACGCCAAGTGAGCGATAAGTCCTCATATGGAAAGTAAAATGTTTTGTTAAAAGAAATTGTAATTTTCAAAGATTTAAAATCACTTAATGTTTTGTAAATAGATTAATTCTGTAAAAGCAATGAATTGCTGAAAAGAATATGTTAACTAAATGATTTTGTATGACGCTTTGTCTAAAGACTTGTAAAATGTCTAGAATGAAAATTCGGAAAATTGAAAAACACGATTTAGTCTGTAGACTATTAATTCAATGTAATTTGATATTTCAAGAAAGTACCTTGAGAAAGGAATAGGAAGCACTTGCTGTAAGCTTAGAAATTTAACCTATATTTCTGTAAGCTTAGAAATTTAACCTCTATTTGCATTTCAGGATTGCTATGAAATTGTTAATGTGTTATGAAATGTAACAAATAATATTATGCTAGCAATGCACGTTAAGTGCAATATTAATGTGAATGTTGTGTGCAAACTGCGAATTTGTATGCATGAAAAGTTAAAGATTGACTATTTTAGAATGCAAGTGTTAATTAGGCTCTCCACCAAATACACTTAAAGTGTTAGACATAAAGCTAGTGAGAACCTTAGGATTAGCTGGTTATAGGGCGTTTTTTTCAGGTCTCGTATGTCAAGTTCTAACTAATGTTAGTCGATTGTAGGTGGAAGAGTTGAACACCCCCGAACACATAAAAACCCGCAATGGCGGTTTGCTTTACATCCAACACCGGTGAGAGAGCATACGGGGGAAGAATTTAATTGTGCTTGAATGATAATGTGTGTGTGCAAAATTACACAAAAAAAAAAAAATAAGGATTTGTACCACTTAGAATTATTCTGTTATTATGTCATACTAAAGTTGTTTTCCTTCCAGATTTTGCTGGAAGGAGTAAGACTGTTTGAAGAATAAGACTTGAAAAAAAAAATGTTGAAGATTGTTGTTCCAGAAAATTTCGTCTGTATTTTACACAAACATATATTGCCTTGTAAGAGTTGGCCTAAGTTTAGAACAGTGAAATTTTCGACTATTTAGAATTGCTAGTTTTCAACATGGTCCGTTTGGACCAAAGTAGTTTAACTATCGCAATTCTGGCGGGAAGTATGTAAGGTTTTAGTTAAACTAACCAAGTTTATTTTAATTTAAATCTTTTCTATCTCCTCTCTGCTTCAACTTCCTGTCAGAAGAAGCGCGCGTTTTTAGCTTATGCTAATTTTTGAAGTTCAGCCAAGCACTATTTAAGCCAGAGGTAGAAACCTCTCGGTGTGTGAGAGCTTTGCCTCAGATCACGGTCACGCTGCTCAACTTTCGCCTGACCAGCTAGCAGTTTAAATTTATAAGCCATAGTGCTTACTACGTGATTGCTTTGTAAAATAAATTAAAGTGCGGTAGTATTTAGTATATCTTGCTACGCACCCTTTTCGGTAGAGGCCAATTTCCGCGAATTGCTCTGCGAAGCAAAGTTTAATTTAAGTTATATTTTAATTTATTTAAATTTATTTGATTGTTAAGTTCGACCAAAGTTTGGTCTGTTACGTTCTGTATCTCTCCCGAATTGGGAGGTTTGTATTTAATAGTGATTGAATAAAAAAGGATTTCAAATCCCTTCACGTGCAGTTCTCTAGCCCAGCAGTTACATCAGAACATAGCGTACCTTCCGCTCCCTGTTCCAGTTCAGGACTTAGAACGTAAGGATAAGAACCCTTTACAGAATTACCATGTTCTCAAAGAATACACACAGAATGTTAAGTCCTGACATATTTACGACGATTATGAATTTAATGATGTTGTATTTAATACAGCATCATTAAATTTATAATGTAGCATACAAAAGAATTATTTATCTCATTTACTGCCTTCTGTTTAATAAGAGCGATGAATCTTTAACTTTTTTTTCATATTTAAACTATTCAAAACTAACAAAAATTGGTTATTTACTTATTGTTTATTGAAAGAAATTGTTTCAAATTGCTTGGAACTTGTATATTAATTTTAGAATACGAATTCTGTTAAGTACGTTATGTACGATTACAATGGAAAAATTCGTAAGCTTTCGTATCGCAAATTTTGTGTTGTAAAATATGGAAAGAATGTATAAACAGGCTTGTCAATATGCAATAGACTTTTCATGGGGTCGATTACAATGAAAAAATTTCGAAATTTTCGAATGGCAACACACACTTTTTTTTTCTTGCAGAATTTGATCAGCGCACTGAAAAATCACACATGGCGTTGGAATGATACACGTATGATGAAAATTGTCGGTGTAAAATACTTTCAAAAAACAGCACTGCGAAGAGTGCTGAGCACATGGGAAAAGGTAGAAAATGTAATACGCGTAAAAACGGATTATTTTAAATTGCTTTTAATTAGAATATTTTAAATTAAAGAGTAACTTGATTTTAATTAAAGATTGATTTTTTTTAAAAGAGTAGCTTAGTAACTAGAAGGCATATCAACAGCAAATCGTATCTGGGTAAGTCTTGTCCAAAATCAATTTAACAGGCTTAGCATAAGAAAGCTGTAAACTGAAAAGCCAGTATAAGCTTGTAAGATCTCTCTGGCCCAACTTGTCCGTCACTAGGATAGTGAGTCACAAAAACGTGCGAAGGGGTTGAAACCCTTTTATTGTACTTTTAAAATTACAACTGCGTCTACTCGACGCTCACAAACTGCGCCAACTCGGCGGTTGAACTAAAAGCAAGGTAAAACTGAAAATAAGAAACTAGATGAACAAATGTCAAACACTACCGACGAGGCTCTGAGATCTTAACTAACCGCGTTTTTAATTATCGCTGATATTCAGCAAGATTACTGATTTAACAGTTGAAGGTCTAACACTTCTGCAAAGCTAGGCACAAAGGCCGACACGCGCTGATTTAAATTCTACCGAGCAATCTCTCCAGCGTAGCTTCAAAGCAAGATCTTTACACGCTCGTTTCGTCTACTATTTAACTCAACTAGCTTCCGCTAAATTTGAATAAACTGCGCGTGCTACTGTAATTTACATACTCTGGCACGGGCATTTCTAGGGGAAAAATGAAGGCTAAAAAGGAAAGGACCATGAACTTAAAATAAATGTTAGTTAAAATAAATATAAACCTTACAAGCTGAAAGAGAAAGAATTAAGATTAAAAAAGGAGTAGAAAACTTTGATATGTTTACCTAGCGAAAACTTCGAATTTTAGATCCTGAAATTTTGATCCTAAGCTTCTTAGTTTCAAAAAAGAACAAAAATTTCAAAAATCAGTTGAGTTTTGATAATATGATATTAATGACGTGACAAATCATTTTTTTTAAGTGACTATATTCTAAGTAACCGATTAGCGTAAGTAGCAAACACATTTTTGAAATCTTAGTAACCGGAATTTCTGTAAAATCATTAAAAATACATTTAGTATTTAGTCTTAAAATATTTGAAACGAAAAAAATAGATAACGGTGTATTTATTTTTATACTAATTCTTTTCTACTAAAAAACTAAATTTAATATTACTTAAATTTAAACTGCACATTAAACAAAGGAACTTATAACACATTTTTAAAGTGTTATACAATGTAAAATAAATTTTTCACAAAGTTTAAAATTTATTTCATATAATTCAAGCTTGAGCGTCTAAGTAATAAAAAAATTGCTTCGTTAAAGATGATACTGTAAATTTAAAACTAATTTCGTAATTAATAAATTAAGCTTTTGATGAAATTTCCAGAAAATTTCAATACATTTCTTTTTGCCTTTTTTTAAGATTATTATATATATATATGAATTACAATAAA
>KK114181.1:140583-155951 GCA_000611955.2 Stegodyphus mimosarum | reverse complement strand
GTGTGTGTGTGTGTGTGTGTGTGTGTGTGTGTGTGTGTGTGTGTGTGTGTGTGTGTGTGTGAGAATATATACGGATGTAAACTTCAAATGAATCATTTTCAATTTTCTTCCTCAATTAATGTCAAATGCAACCTTCAGAAACGTCAGTTCTAAGCAAAACCAAAGAAATATCTTGATGTATTTAAAAAAAGGAGAAGATAATTAATTTATTTAAATGCAAATTATACACTGAAGAAATCTTTGATTTTCTTTTGACCTATTTGTTACGTGTCTGGAACATAGACAGATGTTCAAAAAGGTTTCTGCCATAAGGTTCTCACTTACAACGGAAGGGCTTGCGACCTTTTGCTGTCATCATAAAACGAAGAAAGAGGAAAATGGCAGCAATAACTATTGTTTTTGGATTAGATTCAACAAAATATTGCGAGATATTGTCATTTATATGGAAATTTCTTAGCTTTAAAACTATTGGGTATAATATAGTTGACTTTATGCAAATTTACCACAATATAAGATCTGAAAACTCTATGCATAATGAATAGTATGCGCATTTGCTGTAATTATTACACATATTATGTAAGAAATGTACTGACTTTTGAAGTCATTATGCTTTTCTTTTACAAACTTAGCTTCATAAACTTTGAATTGGAATATCCCGAATTACATTTGAATAGCTCGTTTCGGGCAGTGGCTCTCAACCTGTTTTTCTCCATGCATCCCTTGCTAGAAGATCCTTCTCCTCTTCCTCCTTTCTGAAACTATATATATATATATACACACACACTGAAGACATTATGACCACCCTGTTAATAACATGTAGGACCACCTTTAGCCCTCAAAACTGCCAGCATCCGGCGTGTCATTGACTCCACAAGGTGCTGATACGTAGTCTGAGATCTCTGTTACCAAGTCCTCACCAACTGGGCTTACAATTCCGCATATTACGAAGGGGTAGCTTGGAAGCACGAATTTGGTTTTCTAGGTGGGTTCACAAATGCTCTATTGGACAAATGTCAGATGAATTTTGAGACCAAGACCTGACTTGAAAGTCACTGGATTGTTCTTCGAACCGCTCCCTTATGATTCAACCCTTATGACATAGTGCATAATCCTCCGCCGGAAATACTGTTTTCATAAATGAGTGAACCTGGTCTGCAACGATGTTTACATAGCGCACAGACGTCAGGGACTATTCTATGGGGGTTATAGGTCCTAACGTGCTCCATAAAAACACTGCCCACACCATAATACCCCCGCCACCGGCTTGTCTCCGTCCAACTGGCATTCGGGACCCAGGGTTCCGTTTGGAAATCGGACGGAACTTGTGATGACGTGCCGTCAGTGCAGAGACATGCTTCGGCCTCTGGCTGCGTAGGCCCATATGCAGCTACGTACTCTGCACAGTTTCTTGAGAAACACTTGCTTGGGTCACTACGGATATAGCTGGTGGTGATTTCGGCTGTTGTAGCTCATTGGTCACGGCGAACAATGCGTAGCAATTTCCGCTCTACTCTGGAATCAATGCGCCTTCGACGGCACACTGCTGGCCGGCGACTTGTGGTTTCACCATCTATACACCACTTTGGATATGTGATCACAACAACTCCACGTGTACAGCCCACTAAAATTTCTGATATTAGGTTAGGTTAGTAATAAATGCAGGGGCCACCTATTATTTACACTGAGTAAGTAGGTACAGGATCCTTACAGTAGCTATCCAGAGTTGCAGTGCCTTGTGGGGCCTACGGTACCATTCTGGTGCTGAGGTGTTGTTGTTTGCATAATAAATTGGGTGGGATCACTCTGTGTTGCAGAGTTTTAGATCCCTTGATATCAGAATATCCATTATTTGGCTTATGCGTTTCCTCATATGGCTATTACTGGCTATTACTGATGGCACATTTGACGTACGGAATTACATATTGCTCTAGTCTTGGCCTACTCAGGTGCAGACTTGAAGTTTATGATGCATGTGAATAGGCAATACTCTGGATCACAGTAGCCGAGCCATAATGATTTGAACTTTATCGAAGTCTGATAAATCAGCTGGTTTTCCCGTTATGTCACTAATTGCTATATGTTTGGAAAGATCATCAAGTCAAAGTGATTACTTGTATATATCTCGAAGCGCGACAGCCGCTTTACATATTCCAACATCAGCTGCGTACTCGCAGTGGTTTTGTTCCTGGGCCACCCCATTCTTATAGATGGAAGGTAGTCATAATGTAATGACTCTTCGGTATATATATTATCGTCCAGTGTTTACTTGTACTATCTTAGGGTGCGACTTTATTCAAGATTCTAAATGGTTAGGACCTTCACAGGAAAATTAACTGTAAACGCGCACATTAAACTCCACTTTTACCTTTTTCCTAAAAAAACTTTTTCTTAAAAGATTCTTTTCACTCACTCACACACACACACACAGAAGAGAGAAAGAGAGAGAGAGAGATTTAGATTATTTTTTCCCCTGTTTTATGAGTTAAAAAGCAAGAAGTATGAAAAATGTTGATTAATAACAAAGCTACGTAACGTCTAGTTTTCTTGGCTAGCTTAAACTGGCACTAGACCTACTTGAATGTCTGTTGGGGAATTATCGTAAGTCTACAAAATGAATACAACCATTCATGAACACAGTATTTCCGACGAAGGATGTAAAAGACTTTTATTTAACTCAATTATTTACAGATGGCACGGTCTTTGTGCTTACAAAACCACCATCCATGTATGGTGCTCCTACGCCGGCGAGATATTAAGCTTCGGCTTGAAAAATGCGAAACCGATATTCAGTATTCAGCCGCCAAGACGGTATAGTGGTTAGGAGAACCTGCCGTGAAACCGAATTTCCCGGGTTCAAATGACGGAGGGGCCTCCACAATAAAATGGCCACCATTTCTGGCCTTAAGAGTGGCCAATGCTGAATAGGCAAGTGCCCGCCATTGAATTAATATATATATTCAGTATTCAGCCGCCCCGACAGTATAATGGTTAGGGGAGCCGACTGCAATACCAACGGGCTCGGGTTCCAATCCCGGAGAAGGCATGGTTGTAAGTGTCCGTCCCTTCATAGGTGATAGCTGATAGGCGACAGCAGGACCGGACGGCTTTCTAAGACTATTCGGGTGTTGTCCGAACACTTTATATCGCAATACACATTTCACATTGCTTAGAGCGGCTAGCTAATTATGTGCAGTGACTTGTTTAGGAGTTAATACCTATATTGCTACAAATTGAAGCGGTACATTGCTTTAAAGTGAGAGAGAGCTTTTATGTATACAGGCCATGGCTGGAAGACTTTGTAGGTATCACTAATACACAAGAATGTCAGCAGATTCCAAGACAAACATACAACTATTATTCTGGACGACAAAGGTCCTACCCCAGAGTCTGTAGTTTCGTCGTGATAGTATGCAGTTTTTTAAGCAATGAGGGCTGCTTAATCAGGAAACGTTTAAAAGCAGCTACCTCCGTCTCTTCATAGGAAGCAAAGGTGGTCCACCTATTAGGTGCCTCCATAGTAAAGTGGCCACCATGTCTGGCTTTAGTAGTGGTCAAGTCGAAGTCGGCTGAGGACCCGCCATTGGGAAAAAAATATTCAATATTCAAACAGCTGCTAGAAACAACAGCGTGCGCACTCATTAGTGAAATACGCTCTGACTAACCTTTTCGCTACTTCAATATAAATACACTCTCGTTCACCCTGACTCATTTACATACTGGCGAGGATACGCGAAAGAAACAAGAAATGGCCGAAGATGTTAACAAATTAAAAAACTATTAGTAAAAAAAATATAAACCTCGCAACTTTAATAAAAGTAATTTTTTGTATTCATTGAATAAAACTAAATACTTAACTGCTAAATAAAAGATTGATCGTATTTCCTTCCCCGTGAAATTATGAATCCCCTTTCAAAGGGAGAATTCCCCTCTGTTTTAGAAACTTTGGTCCAGACTAGTGTCTTAAATTGCATCAGTAAACAGAAAGACCTTTTTCGTTATCCCAGTTGAGTAATATATAATTAATAAAATATCACTCAAAATATCCTTAAAAATGCATTAAAAACGGGCAAATGGGCTGAAAAATAAAAAAGATCCTCAAAAATAAATGACGATAATAATTAGAATATAAAAAATGACGCAAGTGACAAGGATTAACAAATGGATTAAAATCCGAACGTCACATATGTGTCATTTGAATCTCATATTTTGTTCCGAATTTACAAACTTACGCAACTGTGTCGCAATCGTGTCGAAACATCAAGTGTTTATTGATGTTTTCTAAAATAAATTTTTATATCGTGAGAAGCTTCTTTCAACATCTACTGTACTGGAGAATATTTGGAAAAAAAATTCATATGGCATCAAAATTAGGAAGTTGATTATATGTAATAATTGTTAAATATCTTTTAAAAGTATAAGGAAACAAAGTACTAGAAAGTGTCCATTTAGTACAATGTAGCTTGCTGTTTCTGAAAAAAGATTCAATGAAAATTTTACTTCCGTCTCACAAACCGTCTCACTGTCCAATCAAATCCAAATCTGGACAAATACCAGCTACACTATCTTGATCAAGTTCTGGGCAATAATGTCCTTCCAGACCTTGATCACTATGTTATAACAAGGTATACTGTTTCTAAGCATGTAAAATCCTGTAAGATGATCATTGCAGCTAACAAATTATTGCAATTGAATCTTTTACGTAGAGCAGGCCAGATTTTTCGTACTGTAAACAAATCATCCTCAATTTTATCTCACGATTAATAATCAGACTCAAATATTTTAAAAACATTGAACTAGTACAGCATTTCCTATAAATCGGGAAGAATTTAATTTTAAAGTTAATTCTAAAGTATCAGGTTGGCAAGAAAGTAATTTCGATTCTTAGTGGGAAATAGAACTTAATATTTTTTATACAAAAATGAAATTTAAGGAATCGAATATCCTTAAAAATTCTGTTTGAATATCTTTTCCCATCTTTCTGGTAACTCATGATTCCACCCCCATAGAACTTATGGTCTTCATCGGCAAAAAACTCAACCACGCGCGGTTTGAGGCCATCATTATTACCGAACTTTTCACATTTAAGAAGTTCAAACTTCTAAATAAATGAGTATCCGATAGTGCAAGGTTAGAGCTGTATGGAGGATGGGGTAATCACTTCCCAGCCAAGCTGCAATAATTGCGTACACGTTGCTAACGATCCCTTTTTCATCACCAGTAATAATTCGTTTCAAAAAAGGTATAACGTATTTCTCCTGTCTTCTTAACATGCCTTCCTGGTGTAGTGGTTAACACACTCGACGCGTATTCTAGAAATCTGAGGTTCGAGTCTTGGCGAGGGGATTGCTCATTTTTCCTGACTCTTGCCTCAAAAAATCCTAATGACTCTGCACAGGCGCCCGAACTAAAAAAAAAAAAAGGGTAGTGGATGATGATTCTCCATCACCAAGATTTTGAGATTGTGTGCTCTAATCCGCAGTCGCCCTTTAGAAGAGGGAGTACATAAGGTATGTCTCCCACCTTCTTAGCATGCTTTCGTGTTGTAGTGGTCAGCAAACTCGGTGCGGATTTGAGAGGTCCTTGGTTCGAGTCCCGGCGAATTAAATGCTCATTTTTCATGTCTCATGCTTAGAAATAACCTAATGTCTCTACAAAAGACTGACTGCAATCCGTTTCAAAGGCTTATCGCAAATATTGATTCGTTGTGTTAAATGAATTTCTTTCAATTCACGCGAACCCATATACTAAGCTTCTTAACGAGTCCAAGATATCTTGTGCGATTTTCAGTTGTTGCTTGTGATACATTATGATCTTTTTTCATGACTATTCAATTCAGTTGTAGTTTTAATGTTGTCATCATCAACTTCAGAAGATCGGACAGAACACTGGTCGTCTTCAAGTGAAAAATCTCCAGAACGAAATTTTCTAAACCAGTTTTGAGACATGCTTTCTTTTAAGCAATCAACACTATAAACTTCCCGTATCTCTTTGCGGCCGCTTTCTTGCCTTTATGAAAATAAAAAAGTAAAACATAGCGAAAATATTTATTTTTGCACTTCAAATTGAAATTGGCTATACTTATTTATTAGTATAGAATGCATTTCTTTAGCAACCTAAAAGTGCTAGCTGCCGGATCTCAAAAGAAAAAATACATATATATATATTTATATATATATAAGATTGATAGAAGAAGAATAAAACGAACATAACGCCATTTATTTATGTAAATCGAAATTGCTTTCTTGCCAACCCAATAATTTCACATTAAAATCCCACAGTAAGACTCATTATTTGGGATTTCTCTACCCCCTACTATAGCTATTTCCTCCGATTCTTGAATAAGAATGCACTTGACTAGTTTCATCTGAGGATGAACTCTCTTTGAAGTTAGTGGAGTGCTTTGGTGTGTCCTGTTGTCAGAAATGATAAGCAAGCACAAGAGGAATTTCGAGTGAGCGTGCCGAGGTTACAGGCGTAATGCAATTAAACGTGGAATAATTCTCCCTCAGAATCATCCATGATTCGTGTTATTTTCAGGGCCGGTCGGCCCCCGTGCGGTTTGTGTTAAGTGAATGTAAGTCCCTAAAAGTGGGGGTGCGGACTGACAGGGTGCTCGTCCGTGTGTGTGAACGCGAGCACGTGCTGACGGTTCACCCCTCGCACGCGACACCACTTTGTGTACATTTCACGGAAATCTGATTTGGATATGAAGTGGTAGGTGTACTGCCATTTGGCGATTCCGAGCTCCCCTTTGGCTTAGATCAGCAACAGTTCTTTGGCAATAGGTTTGAGATAAAGCTTAAATTTATTGCCAAAGGTTTGCCTCTGATTTAAGTCTATTTATTGCCAAGGAACTAAATAGGGTACTCACACTACGAGATAAAACTTCAGTTATTGAATTAAGCTTTTGAGAGATGGTTACATTTTGGTATTTGAAATTACTATTTATTTATCTTTTATATATTAATAACATATTTCTCGTATTCACTATGAATTTTTTAACCCGAAAAGGTACACTTTGAAAGCTTATTTTGTAGGCTTTTCAAAGAAAAAAACGTGAAAAATTGAAATTGTGTTTTCGCTAGAAAAAAAACCAAAAATATTCCATGTGGTAGATGGATACGTTAACCACCTACTCCGAGATGCAGGCACGAGCTAATGCGATAATTCTTCATTTTTCCCCATTTAAAACGCGACTAGGAAGAGGCAGGAAACCCAGTCGACTAAATTCAGGTGAATGCAAATTAGCGCCACCATATTTTATTTCGGGCTTCACTGTATACACTAATAAGATTTTTGGTGCAAGAAACATGAGAAATCAACTGGGTTTTGCCAAAATGCCAACCACATTTCTTCCATTTGTTAGACGGGCATTTATATCGTGAAACTCCAAACAAGTAATGCGAATATTCTTTAACTAAGTTACACGGACAAGGATCGTTTTACTCAACGAAGAACAAGGATTGTTTTATTTATGCCCACTTAAGTATCTTTAAACAATAATTGGAGGCAGAAACCTGCCAACTTTGCCCATAATTTTTTTTAATGCCAAAAATATCTCAATATATATATATATATATAAAGCGAAACGTTTCAGATTTTTAACTGCCACCCAAAAGAGTTTGTTAAGAATTTTTATGCTCTCGCTGACCTCGCAGTCTGCTCTTGCACTCACGCCTTTTTCATCTTTTTCTTCCATTCTTTCTTTCTTTTCTTTTCTTTTTTTTTTAAGCTTTATTATTAAGCATCGTTTTCTTAACACTTACTCCTCATACATACAGTTCAATCAAAAATCGCAAAATTTTTAAGCGCTTCATAGCTGCATACGTTTAGAATACTTTAATAGATTTTTTTCTGTCTTTTCTCAGTTCATCATATATATATTCAGCGTTATGAATAAGAAGGCTAACAAATTTTTTTGTCGCTTTATTATTAATTTTTATATGCTAACTTTAATTATTCAGTATCACGTTCGTCTCACTTATGACGCATAAAATTCATTTCAGCAGCTAAATCATAATATATTTAAAAACAGCATATCTTTAGAATTTCCAATAAACAGTCTCTCGCACCAGAGATGTTGTTGTTATCTTGTTCATGAATTTCCTCAAATTAAAATTTGCCAGAGCTTCAAGGAGGTTGGACTTCTACTTAAATGCCAATTTTGAGGGGGAGCACTCCGGAGGGGGGGGCGTTGTCCGAGGCTTTCCCACCCTCTCCCTTCTATCAAACCACACAAGAGGACTTTCGCCTCGCCGTATATTTAGGGTGCTTCCATGCCGCAAAGACATTAAACTTTTATAAACATCCATGTCTTCTCCGGGATTCGAACCCGGGCATTTCGGTACTGTAGTGGACTCCTCTAACCACTATACCGTTTGGGCGGCTCATGCCAGAGATTAAAACTCCATTTCGAAACTAATAGCATCTTTTGAGCTCAAAATTAAAAAAAAAAAAACTTGTAATTATAAATGATTAAACTTCATTCTAAGATTTATATCATTATCTAACAAAAGATTGTGAAATGGGATAAGGAAAGCTTAATTATTAATTGAGAATTAAAAAAGTGGAGAAAATGATTAGTATTTACTCAGATTTAAACAAAAAGATACACGAATTTTTATTGTTCTTTGTGATAACCGTCGTCGTCATTGAGTCCCGTTAACAAATGCACTCAATCCTCCTCCTCCTTCCTTCCTTGAGTTTTCCTAATAGGTAATATGTGTGCGGTTCGTCTTAATTGAATCAGTTCCCTTTGACATAAGAAGGGCCTTTCATCAATAGCAAAATAATTCGTAAAAAATCATAATTAGAGTTCTCATAATTATCCACAGAAGATAAAAAAAAAGATAAAGTTGATTGCGCGACTGCGGTTAGACTGACAATGAATTCAGTGCAAGAGGTTGTCATTATTAATGCTGTAACTAAGACAGCAACTGTGAGAGCTGACTCATCAGTTAGTTGAAACATTAAGATTATCTACCGCTATAACATATTATCACAATATGTTACTGACCATTGAGCCATGTTTAGAAACGCATATGAGCATTATTTGGCAATTTTAAATTTTACAAAGTTTCAACTTTCTTCTTATAGCTAAACATACACATAAATTCCAACTATATAAATTTTATACTAACTGCTTAAGTGATGAAAGCTTTTTTTTTTTTTAATTTAGTCTACTGAATTAACGTTCATTAACTAAAATAAAAAAAAAATTTTGAAGCTGCTAAGAAAAAGCGCCAAACTTGAAATATGAAACCTTTGGCGCAATTTTGGCGAGACTATCATAAGCACGATAGCATTTGTAACCGTCACCATTTAGCGCCGCAGTAACCCGGGACAGAAGGGGCAAGCGAGCCCTTGTCATGAGCCATTGATTAGACACATGAGACCGGTCGCTTAATAAGCGGGTGGGCTCCACCCGGACCCCTAAATACAGACTAACCCCCTCCTTCATGCCCGGGCAATCTCTCCTACATGCTGACAGAATTCAATTGCTGCTGTGTTAATAGATTCCCCCTTCTCTCTGATACATGGTGATGATCGGGCTGTGGTGTGAATTTAAAAGACCCTTCTCTTCCGCCCTCCAAACGCATGTGCATCGTTTATAGCGTTGAGAAACTGCGAATGGCACGAAATTCGTAACCATTTCTGCCACATTCGGAGACTCCAGGATTGACAGAACTTGCTGTCATTTCAAAAGAATCATCTTGTGAGTTGATTATCATACATTATATGAGTTTCGATCTCTGAACATGGACCTTGAAGGAGCGTCAACTAATTCATGACAGTATTTTCCAATGAAATTATATGTTTTTAAGAATAGTATCTTGTTACGTATTTCCTTTTACATTCTGTATTATACTTTATTAGAGTAATAAATAGAAAATTTCTTATTTTTAATTAAATTTCAAGATGAAAAACCAAATTGACCATATGAGACTACAGCAAACCCTTGCCGAGGGACTTAAGTTTATTAAAACATGGTGCGTATGGCAAAATCGCTTTCCTCAAGCTAAGTTTCCGTAAGTTAATTTCCTTGGAAAACACGAGCTAATACCGGCAAGCATTCATTGTTGATGAATTAATATTGGGCTGCGTAGGAATGAAATTCTAGCATTGGCTAAATAAATGGAAACAATTAAGATTACGCATATACGCGTATATGCGAAATCACTTTCAGCATTTCAGCGTTTGGCAGACGTTTAATGTATGATTTTTGCTGTGTGAAGAAGCTTAACCCTGCCAAGCCCAGCTAAAGTTTCTCATCATTGTCTTCGTAATTACTGCAAGCGACTTATGCATGCAAGACAGCAGAATTGTAGTGAAAGCCCCAATAGGCTCATGGTTAAGATTAGCATCTTATCTTTAAATTATTGTAGAGTCATTAGGATTTTTTAGAAGCAGGAGAGATGAAAAATGAGCAATGTCCTCGCCGGAACTCGAACCACGGAACTCTCGAATGCGCGCCTAGTGTGCTTGACCATTACACCACGAAGGCATGCTAAGAAGGCGGAAGAAATACCTTATAGTATAAAGTTTGCCATTCAGCTTGCATAACTTTCCGATAAAAGAGAGTATCTTGACAAGCCGAGAAGAATATGATAACATTGAACTTAACTGTTTGTGAACCTGAGAATAATGGTTATAAGACATTCTTGTATATAATAAGATCCTGCATTTATTAAGACATCATACATTTAGACGGGGAGAGAGAACAGCGTGTAAAATGGTTTCATTTACAAGAGCTTGATATAGTAAATGTGCTGTACAGTAAAGTCAATTGAGTAATCTAAAAGCTATAGTTTTTATATAAGTAATAATGATTTTTCAAGAAAAAATAAAACAAAATTATTTTATTTATTTATTTTTGTATACTTTTAAGTAGTTAGTATAAGTCGAGTACAGTTTTTAATATTTTAAGAGAAAAGACTGTTCTACGTTTATGTGGAATTTTATTTTGTATATCTGATAATTATTTCATTAATTATCGTCCTCCTTACAATGATAATAACAATAAACATCATTTTGGCATAGGACACAAATATATGGAACAGTTTTCTGTTATAATTTCATAATGTAATATATAAGACGTGAAAACATTGAAGAAAATAGAGCTACAAAGTGCAAAATGTCTCAACGAGTGACGATATGTTATGAGTTTTTGCATTAGTAAATAAAAATTTAAAGCAGAAATAAATTAATAAATAAGTTTTTAACAAAAAGTTTTGTAACATTTTCAAGTTTCAAAAACTTTAGAATTGTTGCTATTGGAGTTTGGCACTGACTATAGGATGAGAAGAATTAATAATATTTTGAAAATAATGACCATTCATCATGCCTTATAATATAACTACTTTATATATAAATCATTAGTGTTCATAGCTCACTAATGATAAAGTGACTGTATCCAGATAAAATTTACTGGTCTCAGAATTAAATTTACAAGAATGATTTCTCAAAAGTTTTTGAATAAAACTAAATGAGAATGTTTGAAATGATGCATAAGCAACATTAGACAAGTATAGAGTATAGCTAGGTTACTGGAATGCCTCAAAGCTAATAAGGGATGTCGGCCCAAGAGAAGGGATGACTTCATGAAGGACATTTTAAAAAGAAGTGACTCCTATTCACATTGTACATGGGGAAAAGTCATTCGTTTCGTATGGGATCGAATTCGGATCAAACTCCCAGTATTCAGCTAACTTAACCACTCAGCTATTGGGCCTATCCATAATGAATGCATACAGAGAAATTTATATCATGAAACAAATACAATTTAGCCTCTCTTAACGAGAACAATTGGTTTCCGAATCTTACCTGCAATGCGAAACACATGTTAAGCCAAACAATGTTTCCCACAGGAATCAGTGTAAAAAAGGATAATGCGATCCATTCCAAAAAAAAAAAGTATTCAAAAAAATTTAAAAGAATGGAATTTAGTATTTATACAGTATCCTTTTTGCAAGAAGTTACCTAAAGAAATTTGCTTTTGCTTACTCCTCAAATTTTGGTGAAAATGAGACACAGCATTATCGTTAAAAAACTTTGTAGCTCGCAAAGTTACTGCCTTATTAGGATGATGCTTTTCAATTTACGATACAATATTTTCCCATACTTCAGCATCTTCCTTA
This sequence comes from Stegodyphus mimosarum, assembly GCA_000611955.2. Lineage (NCBI taxonomy): Eukaryota > Metazoa > Arthropoda > Arachnida > Araneae > Eresidae > Stegodyphus > Stegodyphus mimosarum. The sequence continues at coordinate 143,814 of KK114181.1, read as the reverse complement.
TTTCACTGGAATATTGTTGCTTTGCTAAGGCTTCTAACAGCCTCCCCACAGCTTCGTCTTCCTTCCCTAACTAATCTCCTGATACAGCTTCTTGTTGTGATACAGAATATAGCTCCATAAGCTCTTCGGTAGTCAGCTCCTACTTATGTTTTTCCCCTGGCTCCAGTATCGTTGCTATCCACTTTTAGCTCCATAAGCTCGGTCAGAGACATAATCTCGTCGATAACAGGTTTGAAGCAGTTACGCAAACCTCTCGTAGTCGCGTTCGACAACGCTGTCGATAGAAATAAGTGTATTTCTGGTGATCGTCTCCCATGCCTTGTCGATAATCTTGAGGCAGGCAACGGTGGGAAAGTAGTCTTTCCAAAACTAGCACGAAGAGCGCTTTTATGTGGAGCTTTATGAAGTTTGAAATGACCTGCAGATCCATAGGCCGCAATTAGTGAGTGGTGTTAGGAGGCAAGAACTGAATCTTGATGAATTTAAATTCATCAAGGAGGTCATTTTCTAGACCTGTAGGATATGCAAAGAGCATTGTTCATAACAAGCAAGGCAGAGGAAAGCAAATCCATTTCAAGCAGTTATTTTTTACAACATGAAATCGGAAACGGTCCTCACTTCTTTGAAGAGGTATCATCGAATGGGCCAAATGGACATATTTGTTACAGAGAGATCAAACACTTGATCTATAAAGCAAATTTCCCTCAAGAAGATACTTTTTGTACAGAAAGAAATGGAAAAACGGTCGCCATCTCTTTGGAGACGCATCACCCTATAGGCCAAACGATTATATTTTTTTACAGACAGATTAAACATTTAACGCAGTCTGTAAACGCAGTCTGCAAAAATGTGTCACTCAAGCCTTGTTGTGGACCTCCACATGAGATTAAGCCTGTTGTTCTGGACTTTATACTTCTTGAAGACTCATGAATTGTCCGGATTATAGATGAACAGCGGTTTAATTTTTCAAATCGCCACTTGTATTTGCGCAAAACAACAGCGTGAGACGGTCTCTTATTGGCTTGTGTCCTAGCAGTGCCTTCTATTCTGCTGTAATATACGTTTACTTTGGCATATTCTCCCAGAAGAAACCCGTCTCATCATAATTTAAAACCTGTTGCAGCAGATAGTCCTCAAATTTTCCAAGCTTCTTAAATAAATCAATGAAGTTTTCGGCTGTCATTTTTTGTCTGAGCTTGTTGGTTCTTCGTGTATCATAAGGTTGTGGTAATGTGGCAACGTCTCGAACCAACCCCATCTTGCCTTGAATGCTTCTTCTTCGTCCATTGATAATCCTAGCGTCTTGTTAATAGCATCGGGAAAAATTAGTTTTGGCTTCTTAAAATTATGTTTTTGTTAATAATGTCGGTTTGCATTTGCTCGTTGATTCATACGAGAAGTAATCTTTTAACATTGTCATGAAAATATGTAGCTGTTCATATGTGATACATTGTCACTGCGTAAAAATTTTTGTGATATACTCTAAAACATCAGTCTCTTTAACTTTTCCTTGTTTCTGAGGATAGAGCATATCGTTGATGTAAACTGATTATATGTGCATGCTAGTTTAATCATGCTCACACCTCGTTCTGACTTGTAAATGATTTGACGTTTGACTTCTACGGCTTCTTATGGTCTTCTTTTATCTCTGTCTTCTTGCGGCATTTTCTTTGGGGACAAATATGTAAGCATGCTTAAATTTTGCCCCCTCCCTCAAAGGGCACACAATAATATGTCTGAATACAACTTTCATAGCGTCTTTAGGTATTTATTTAAAGCAGGATTATGAAAAATGAGCAATGTCCTCGTCGGGACTTGAACCGCAGACATCTCGAATACGCGCCGAGCGTTCTGACCACTACACCACGAAAGCATGCCAAGAAAAACGGAGAAATACCTTATACAGTAAGGTGCTAGCTGAACGAGCGATAAACATCTCACTGATAGACGAGATGCAGGATAATACTGTATGTGATGTCACAATGGTTCCATCGTGGACCTGGTTCCCATGTCACCCATTCTGCGAAACATCTGTCTTTAATGGATTCAGTTTTTTAGATTTTGTTTCTTTCGTTACTCGAATTCCTCATTACAGGAGATGCTCGTTAAGCGAGGCTTGGCTGTAAAAGTAGACTAATTATACATTACAACTGAAAGTTTCTTAAATTTACGTGATTAAAATTTATCGATTCAACAACAAACGAAAATGTCAAACCGATATCAAAATTTTACTTAAATTTACTGATTCAACAAAAAAGGGATATCAGACCTCTGCTTCTATGACTACAGTATGTAGGTAGTATTCGTAACCATTACACACGATAAATATATACTCAGCTAAATGTTAAGATAAATCATATTTTTCTCCTAAATTTAAGGAAAAAGCAAAATTAGATAATATGTTTTTTAATGTCATTCTACGATGTAAAAAATTAGAAATAGTGTCATGAGAAAATAAATTCTAGAGTAACAATCACTGAAAAAGGCCATTTTCAATGAAATTTTTAATAAAGATTTGTTAAAATATCGGTATTTGTAATCGAAAGACACAAAAATTTATTAAATTCGTCTTAATATCTGCCAGAAGTTTCGGCTATTGTCGAGTTCGCAGTTCTTGCATGCGCGTAAGGTAAGTTTGCGTGAGTCATCTTGTGTTTAGATAATAATGCGTGCTATCCACGTCCGGGCGAGGAAGACTAACCGATGGGAATATTACAGCGGGAAGCAAATCCGAACCTACAATCAGAGACAGAGATGCGGCTCATTTTTTCGGAAGGAACCCTTCGCCAGACATCCGCCTCTGCAGGGTTACTGGATTGAGAAATCTCTCCTTTGACGCCAAGCACATGACGAAAAAATGAAAATTCTTGTTCTCCACAGAAGGGGGAGGATTCATAAGACTTGATCTACAGAATAAAAGATGCAAATTTAGATATAAAATTTTTGTGTTTTTAGTGCAAGATAAATATTGCGAGAAAGTATGATTTCGTTACAGCAGTTCTATGAAAAGTTTTTGTTTTTTTGTTTGTGGCTTATCCTACCCGATCAACAGTAACATCAGATCAGTTCTTTGATATTAGAGCAAGCCTACGAAATCCATCATCAAGATTGCGCCTGTCTTTGCCAAGAGCCTTGAGCACCATATAGACGACAGTATGGCTTTGCTAAGTCCCACCCCCACCCCAATTTTGAAGCAGAGCATCCGGGGGACGGGTCTGAGGGCCTCCCTCC
>KK114181.1:128679-140572 GCA_000611955.2 Stegodyphus mimosarum | reverse complement strand
CGCTCTTCCCCTAAAATCAACCTCTCGAGAGAACTTTCGACTCGCCTCATATTTAGAAGGCCCCATGCAACACAGACACTTTACATTTACAAACATCCACCGCATATAAGCAAAATGTTCACTGCTAGGACAACAGCTTGAATTTGGTGATGATGATGGAGGGTCACCATTAATTCCGCCCCATGTAAATGCTGTCACATGACTGAGGTTTGTTTACATTCTACTGTTGCGCGTTGCGAAGTGCGTTTTTTGAATGTACATTTAGTTTTTCGGAATGAAAGTGTTTATATACATGTATATACATGTATATATTTATATAATGTTTGCTTCGGAACATTAAGGATTACTGTCATGTTCCAATACAAAATTACATCCAGTCAGATGGGAAGCATGCACTGTGCATACCAAGTAAGAATGGGCTATGTATGATGAAATACAGCACGTAATTAATACCTCTTTGTTAGAAAAGATGCTTCCCAAACAGGCTTACTAATTTTTTTTGGCAGATGATTGAGTAGATGTTATTGCAAGAGATATGTATTTATGCACACATATACATTCACACATATATGCATGTATTCTGAAAATAAAAGAAACACAAATTATAAAACAACGGACCTTTATATGCTACTAAAAACTACAATAAGACAAGGTAGGTTAATATAAATTTAAATATGCTTATGTAAGCTATTATATCAACTGGAACAGAAACATGGCAATGTAAAAAGCAGGACTTCTTCAGAAGCAAAACGTTTTTGCTCCTGGAAAAGACAAGACAGTCGTCTGAGTGTTCTTGTAGTTGGCATAATTTTATTAAAAATGTATGCCAAATTAAGGTTTTTTTTTTTTTTCTCTTTTTTGCTTATTATTATTCTTATGCTTCCATAGTTTCTCATTTGTCAGTAAGCTGTGGATGAGACTGAATTTAAAATTAACAAACACTACTTTTATGCTTACATAAGCAAATTTAAATCTAGGCGTAACTTGCTTTGACAAATTTAGCCTTGCATCTTACACATCTTGTGTCATTCTTAACCATTATTTTCACAAAAGCTTTACAATTTGCGATTTTTGAGACACTGCTCATTTTTCCAGCAACTTTCCTGTGAGAACTATAATGGCATACAAATAGCTTTTTGAAAATATTGGGATTGCCAATATAAATCTGCGTTTTCTGCAATTCCCAGTGATCAGTAATGTTAAGTAAGTAAAAAATGCAGACTTTATATTAATTTATTGAAGAAAAAACATAAATATATTCTATATAATTATTATAAATTATTATTAACAAACACTAATATAATAATTAATAAAAATGAATTGTTATATATATATATATTAATTATATATATGTAGCTGAAATTTTATATTTCCGCTTTCATCAGAATAAAATATTTTAGCCCTCAGAGCAAAACATTAAATAGCTTTCCTCAACAAAAATACCCATTAGCCCAACAGGGCGTTAGCCCTAATGGCTATTAGTCTCGAAACGGGATTTTGAGTCGTCTGCGATAAACGGCGAATCACTTTTAAAATTGTAGCTGTCAAATACTCTTGCCCAGTATTATCTGAAATGAAATCCTGAAGAACCTGCATGTATGTATCAATGTTCCTCGCATTGTTAGAAAAGACGTATTGTGAAACACTACTACAATGCTAGACGAGGGTTCTCGCAATTTCTTTATCGTCTAAGAAAGAAATCGTGTTGTAAGAGGGATACTTATACAAATAATTCAAATGGAATAATTTTTTAAATATAGATAATATCTTCCTTGCGCGAAGTAAAAAGGAAGTATTGTAATCGGGAAAAATTTCGGGTATCGTATTTCAACGAAAATATCCACTTTGAGGACTACTGAATGCAATTTACGCTGTTTTTGCGTGACATCTGTACTTAAGAACAGAATAAAGGACTCTTTTCCCCCTAAAAAATTATAAAACTGATTTAAAATGGATTCTGAAAAGATTTTATCGTGGCATCTGTGAGTACGTACGCACGTATTTATCTCGCATAACGTAAAAACGAATAGCCGCAGAAGGTTGAAATTTCGTATATAGGACTGCTATAACACGCAGATGTGCACCTCCTATTTTGGTTGCCACCGGCCGCACCAAAAGTATATAAATTTAAGTATATATGTATCCACTCTGTTACTCGTCTTAAGTGAGCTCAGTTTTTTTATTCTTATATTTTTGTAAATTGCGCATTTTTTGCTTTAAAAATGATTGAACTATGTTGTTCTTACTTCCGGTTAAGGTTTTTATGCCTTTAGTAAATCTTCATGCAATATTTGTAGAAGTATCAACAATTTAAAAGTTGCTTAAGTACGGCTAAGCCTAATTATTTTTAGCATAGCAGCCATATTTGTTTACATTTCAAACTTAGCAGAACAGTGAATTTGTTGCCAATCAAGAGAAACTAAGCTTCGCAACAACAAAACTAAGCTTCGCAATTTCCTTCTTTTATTATTGCAAATTAAATCATGCTTAAACCATTATAGAATTTATTCGAAGAAATTATTTTTATTAAGATTATTTTTAATTTAAAGATTATTTTTAATATAGATATTTTGAGTTTTTATACATTTCTGCCTTGTCGCGAAGCAAGAAATGAATTAATTGAATGAGAAACACTGAATCGTCTGTGAAAACCTGTTTCTTTTTATTTGTTTAATTTATTTTATACATCATTTTAGATTTATTATGGTATTTGAATAGAACATGTGGCAACGATTAGGTAATTCTTCAGGTGATATACATAATTTTTTTGCATTTTGAGTTATAAAATAAATGAGGTGCAACGCTGTTAAGTGAACCTACCGCCAGACTGTCGCTATGGTAAACAAATATAGTGAATTTTAAGGAGTGCATTTATTCTATTATGGCTTATGCGCTATCGACAAAGTCGATTTAAATCAATCCAATAAATTTAAGTGAAATGCAAGAAAAAGTGCGTATAATTTAATATTCCGAACAAGGAAGTCATGTGGTGTACACATCAGATTTTTTTATTAAGTTATCAACTGCCTTTCTGCTTATTATAGTTAATAATCTGTACAGTTCTGTCGTAAAACTGAAAAAGTCAGTCCATCCAGCAATATCAGTAGTTCAATCTCTGTAAAGATCAAATTTTCATTCCTTGCATCTTTTTGTAATGGAAAAACTGAAAATGATGCCAAAATAGCGAATTACGAAGCAATATGGTAGACCAGTGCCGACGTTGAAAGACACGCAATATGAAAAGAGACTCCGTATTAAAGATGATCACATTTCTTCCAGGTTTAAAGCATCCCATAATTTGCTTCAATTTGTAAGATCCTAAAAGAGTGATTTGTTTTAGGAAGTTGGTGAAGTTTAACAAAGTGGAAACATAAATTTTAGTGAATTACCAAAGCGTAAATGTGATCTTCTCTTTTTCGCGATTTTTGCTAAGTATGTGGAAGTTTTCCTGCGAAAAATAAGCTAAATATGAACGATTTCATATGAAAGGTTATCATTACAAGAGACCAATTTCCATTACATGCTCATTACTGGAATATCTAATTACTGAAAAGCAATTAAACATGTTTAATTTTTCAAAGTTATATCTCTTGAAATAATATTCAAATGCTCTCTAAGATTTTAAAAAGCTTTTCTTTTTTAAGTTATGAAAAATTAACTGAATTAAAAATTATCAGAATATGAATTAGAAGAACAATTTTTTCTCTCATACAAGTCTCAACTTAAAAGGTATTTTCCCGCTCGTTTCTGCATGCTTTCGTGGTGTAAAGATAGTACACTCGGCGCGTTTTCGAGAGGTCCATGTTCGAAACCCGGGAAGGGCATCGCACATTTTTCAGCGTCCTCATATCAATAATCCTGATGACTCTACAATTTACACACCAGTTTCTTGTTACAATCCTAAGCACAGAGTCAAATTCAGTAGAATTTATTAACATAGTGATAGATGAAATATGTTTTTCACTACTTAAAGTTAATTATTGTAATTTTTTTGTGTTATCCTTTAAATAATGCGGATTTTAATTGAATTAAAAGTCAGATGGGAATGCGTTAAACTATCTACATGAACTTTTTATAAAAGTAAGTAGTAATTTTACTTTCTTTTATTCTTAGTGCAAGTTTTGAAGAGTGCAATTCGATTTTTATAGCTATTTTTAGAAAGCTAAATTGAAGTGACAAAGGAACATATTCGGCATGCTTTGCTTTATGAATTCAGTTAAATAATTATCAGTAACAATATTAATGAAATATATAGATGTCATACAATAGTCTCTTATTCTCTCTCTACTTACCTCTAGAGCTGGATAGAATATCGTGAAAACCCTGGTGTAACAAAATTCTATCGTAACTATTAGGAACTAGCAAAAAGGGCGAACGCAGAGCTTAAACAGCGCCGGTACCCAGCTCTAGTGCTTTCAAACTTTCTGAGATAAATTATAATTTTAGCTGGAGCGCGGTAGAGCCTTAAATAAGAAGACTCCAGCACTTCTTTTATATAACTGTAACTAAGTTTCAGTAACAGTAACTCAGTTATGGTTTAGGATCTTAAGTTTGACTAACGTTTATTTTATTTTGAAACTTTACTATAATCTCTTATTTTCCATTTCCGGCCAGAATTAACGCGTGGATATGTTTATGCAAACTGTACTTGCTAACGCTTAAGTATTTAAGTAGCGGCTTTTTGCGAAGAGCGTAATAGAAGGAGAGAGAATGAGCCATCTTACCACGAGTATTCACGCGAGCTTGCCATCCCTTACGATCCGCCTTTAAGACCAGAGGTTTTAGTCCTCTTGAAAGCTAAAGACGTATTGTAGTTTTCCGAAGTTTGCGTACCACAGACGTAGTAATTTAAAAGGCCAGTCTTAGTGTTGGTGATCTGAGTAAAATATTAAAAGTTAGCTCTTATTTAAATTTTAGTTAGTTAGTACTCTTATATTTTTACGTTCAGACCACAAGTAGTTGGTCTTTGTAACCCGAAGTGGAGCGACTGTGAAAACGTGGAAAAAATAAAGGGTAATTTTAACCCTTCTCATCTTGTCGTCTTTGCTACATTCCATAGGACCTAGTTTGCAGTCAACTCACTGTCCAGTCAGGACACGTCATGTTCGCCAAACAGATAAAAAGAAATACGGGTCCTGATAATGGAACTGACAGTAATATAATCCGTTATTACACGAGAATGTAATATACTTAGTGACCTGCTAAGTAATGAAATTAAAGGTAAAAAGGAAATTTTGGCACATTTTGAATCCTTTACTGTAAAATTTGGGTATCTCAAGTCTATGTATATATCAAAATCTACTTGTCGAAGAAGAGAAGTCAAAGATGTCAAAGAATTGTCGTCTGTCTCAATCAGTTTCTTACAGAGGAAGTGATTCAGTCAGATGAGTATGCTCGTAAATTTTATAAAATTAGAGAACAAGTTAAGTCTTTAGATAAATGTGAAAAATGTTCAAGTTTCTCATTTGTGTGATTATAGGATTCTAAGAAATCTGGTTACCTAAAATTAAATTAAAGAAATGTGATAGGGATTTTAAAGGCTGAATATGGTTTTAGGCTCAGTTTTTCTAAATTGTTAATGATGAATCTGAGGATAATTGTGGTGATTCCGCTAATAATCTTATTTTTTTAATGCATGAAATTCACTAACTTATAAATTATTTGAAGGTTTACTTCTCTTAAAAGATAATTTTGAAAATGTACTGAGCTTTTAAAATCTATTGCTGTTGAGCTTTTAATTAGCTATTCAGCTGTTAATTAAATATTGCGTACGCGCTATCTTTAGTATTAAAAAAAGAATATATAAAATCCGCAGTTCAGTTATACGATAGTTCAGAAACTCAACTGGAAGCATTTGACTCCTTGGGTATGACTAAAGATATGTACGCACCTATGCTGTTCCCCTTAATGGAATCGGTGCTTCCAGAAATAACATTTAAAATTTGGGATCGCTGTCTTATTTCTAAGAATATTTGTACCTTAAACCATTTGAAGTGCATGACAAAATTACTTATTTTTTTTAAAACCTTGAAATAGAAAGCAAGGAAAGATAAAGCCTAGAAAATGTTCCTTTAATAACGAAACGAAAGGTAATTCGGAAATTAACAGCACAAGTAAAGTGGTTTTCATCACATCAGCTATTGTCTTAGCTTAAAAGAGAATTCTCGAATTAAAGAAAGAGTTTGAATTTTTGTGATAGAAAAACTCATAATTCGCAAGAATCTGCTGCAGTTGCTAATTTTTCATTTATGAAAGCAATAAAATGCTTTAAAAAAGAAATGCCTGTTTTAAAGGTTTAAGAACACGTCAAAATGTCGAGTTTTATAAGATGCGTATATAAATGCGTCCAGTTTTATAAGATGCGTATATAAATGCGTCGAGTTTTATAAGATGCGTATATAAATGCGTCGAGTTTTATAAGATGCGTATTATATAAAGGCCAGCATTGCTCTATAATATTTTCAAAAATTAAAAGCTGTAAAACGATAAAACGTCGCGAAATGAAAATGAAACGGGAGTACAGTATAACCCCTATTATCCGAACTCCGACTATCCGAATCGCTCATTATCCGAATCGCTTTCAGAATTTCAGAATTTCTCAGGATCAACTGAAGAAGAGACGAAAAGAAGAAAAAGAAGCTCAAGAAAAGGAAACGGAAGAGACAGGAGAAGATGAGGATCACGTGTCACTTGAGGTATTAGGAACATACTTTTGAAAATTCCTGGATGTTCAGAAGTTAGAGCTGAGGATACAACACAACGGATGATGAAAGATTCATCAGACCCTGGGTTTCAAATTCTAAATGATAATAAATTTATTGAAAGTGTGAGAGAAGAAAATGTCGAGGAAGAAGATGACTTTAATGTCGAAGTTGACGCAGACACGGGACCAGCAGCTAGTGAAGCGTTTGCAAACCTTCAAACTACGTTAAAGTAGATGGAAAGTCAGTCTAATTGCAACTTCTAACTGTCAAGCAGATACGAGACTTGGCTACCCAAAAACCGATGAAGACAGCCAAACAGCTTATTTTGATCGAGTCTTATTTTGGTCGAGTTCAGCAAGCAATGGCTTTCAGCACTTGTAAGTACTGTACAGTACGTAATATAACATATACGTAAAACTGTTGCCTTTTCATTTCAATTAATTCAAACCTCTTTTCCTTTAAAAATAGTTTTTTTCTCCCATCTTCAACATACAGTGATTAGTTAAAAGTATACGTAAATCCTTTCTTCGGAAAAAATCCAGTTATCCGAATTTTTGATTATCCGAATGGGATCCGGTCCCAATTGATGTTCTATTATGGTTAAAACTTTATCAGTGTCATTCAAGTACTCGGTTTCATAATAACAAACTCAGATTTCACATGTTGTTGTTGATAACGAAACATCCGGTGAGAGTATTATGTGATTCAAATTCTCAGAGAAGTTAAATTAAGAATTCACGTGCAAAAGAATGTAATTTGATGCCGCAGGGCAAAGTAATTTATCGCAAGCATTGGTCGGTGGCAAAATCATTCCATTTTCATCACATGACAAAACTAAGTTATCAAGTATTGATTCTCAAATTGCTTTTGAATTTAACGTCACTGTATTTGATCAAATTTCCACTAACGTACCAAAATTTATAAATGAGAAGGTTTATCAAACCCTTAAAAGTAAAGGCATCGAAATAACTAATTATTTGAAAGTTAATAAATATTTGGAAGACATACATGTATTACTTGGCGCTGATGCTCGGGTGAAAATAGTAACACCTGTTGTTGTTTCTGCTGAAAAGAACTTAGTGGCAGACAGGACCACTTTAGGATGGACTCTTATAGGTTGTAGTTATTACCCAACATCTGTTAGGGAAACCGAAACATCGAAATTATAGAAATCAAAGCATTGGGCATTTCAGATTATGTTAAAAGAATTGCATAAGAAGAAAAAGATAAAGAAGCTATACATTTTTTTTACAATACTAATAAACGAAAGGAACATACTGGTCTTTCATAGTACGTGTTCTATGGATTGATGGTTGCCATTCCTTATAATCTATAAGGTATTTTCTCTCTCTTTTCGGCATGCCTTCGCGGTACAACTGGAAACACACTCGATGCGTATTCCAGAAGTCCAGGATTCGGGTCCCGGCGAGGGTATTTTACGTTTTTCTCATCTCCAGCATCAAAACACCTAATGACTCTACAAATAATCTAATCGCAGTGCTGCTGAAAAAAGACTTCACAATACATCGAAGAGATCGAGGGAACTAAACAATTTTCAAGAATACGACAATGTACAGTCTCCCCAGGATGTTATGATAGGGAAGATTTTGGGAGAGGATGGTAAGAATTTTAAAGGGCTTCTCCGAAAAAAATTAAGACACGCTTGTCTAAGATATGAAGAGTATCTAAACCTTCTTGGTTAATGGGATTTAGGCTTATCTTAACTTTCAGTCCTAACTTTGCATTGAAAGTTTAATGAAATGCAGACTTTTTACTTATCTGTCGAAGGAAGGTGATCATTTGATACCTTTAAAACCCTCTGCAGTCCTAAAAAGCTTAACTGGTAACAATGTATATGATTTAGATGAAATTCATTCTGTGAGTAAAATAGAAATATGGAAATATTTACAAAAAATTAGAGAAGGACTTTTTACTTTAGAAATAATTTTAAGAGTGAATATCTAGGATTTTTCGAAACAATGTAAAAGGTAAGAAAGGAATAATGAAAGTGCATCATGTTCTTCTCATCGAAAATGAAAGCAAGAAACGAAGAGAATGGATGCTGGCTCCGGTATTTGAACTGCCCCGTCGGTAAATATAATACCACGCGTCTTGTGAAGCTGAAAAGATCCGTTTCTTGAATCAGACACTAACTTGGAGATACTTCCTTTTTCAAAGAGTAATATAGAAAACAACCTAATTTCTCAAATAGAACGAAACGATCAAAAGAACACGTATTAAAAACTTTTATTAAAACTCATCTTGGCAGAGTGCATCATTCACAAAAACTGAAGTTGTGAATTTTATTGGTAATTTAATATCGTGAACTTTATTGGCAATTTAAAACTTCGTGAACTTTATTTATAATTTAAAATTTTAAATTGTATTTAATTTTGAAGAGAAAGCCGCCCAGACGGTATAGTGGTTAGGGTAGCCTGACTACTGAAGGGCTGATACTGAAGGGCCTGGGTTCGAATGCCGGAGAAGGCATAGATGTAAAAATTGTGTGTCCCTTCATAGGAGGTAGCGGTGACCGCCTATTAGGTGCCTCCATAATAAAATGGTCACCATTTCTGGCCTTGGCCAATGCAATAAAATGGTTATAGGCAAATGCCCGCCATTCATTAAAAAAAAATTTGAAGAAAAATTCTCATTTTGCAAGGTGGAGAGAATATTGAAAATGAATACTATGATATCACTAAAAACTTATCTTTTGTAAACTGAAGACTTGAAATATTGTAGTGGTTAAGTTCTAAATGGCAAATAAACAGGTGAGTCTGTTCTAACTATGTTTCATATTTTCTTTTCAGCGAAGTGGAATTTTATTGTTTTAACCACGGTCTTTTGTATGATGATGTTCGTAGTTTACGAAATTTTGTTACCATTATATTTTCTTCAATCAGGATTTGGAACTGGGAAGTTTTCTTCTTCTCTTTTTACCACGATATTTTGTACGACGATGTTCTCTCCTTGCATTTTCCCACGTTTCCTCTCGTGATGATTTTACCGCGATGTTTTCGGTGAACACCAATTATTTGCCTTAAATGGGATACTTTAGATAAAAATTTTCTAAAGGAAACTGATTACTTTTCAGATTGCGCAGATCCATAAAACCTATATTAACCATTCCTTTCAGTCAAAATTATTGAAATTAATCATCATTCTAAAATACATGTTCGAAATTTCAAGAAATAGATTATGAGACTCTTCGAAGGCTACTTTCTTTAAAGTTAGCTTTCTTAAATGCAATATTGCGTAGCCCAGTGGTCTCAAACTCAAACTATATGCGGGCCGAATGAACAATCTAAAAACAGCTCACGAAACAGAATTTTTATAAGGTATTTCCCCTGCCTTCTTAGCATGCCTTCGTGGTGTAGCGGTCAGCACACTCTGCAGGTATTCAAGACGTCCGTGGTTCGAGTCCCCTCTAGGGCATTGCTCATTTTTCATCTACTCCTGCTTTCGAAAACTACTTAACGTCTCTACAGTGGCGCCTGAACTAAAAATGGTGGATGATGATTCTCCACCACCAGGATTTGGCGATTACGTCCCCTAATCTTCAGTCGCCCTTTAAAAAGGGGAGTATATAAGGTATTTCTCCCGCCTTCTTAGCATGCCTTCGTGGTGTAGTGGTCAGCACGCTCAGCGCGTGTTCGAGAGGTCCGTGGCTCGAGTCGCAGCGAGGACATTGCTCATTTTTCACCTGCTTTCAAGAAATAACCTAATGTCTCTATATTTTTTTAAATAAATAAAAAAAAATATCAACCAAATAAAAGTACTTAATTTAAAATTTTCGTACTAGATGTTTATCAAGACACACATAAACAGTAATAATATTAATATCTTCCGAATCTTCCAAAATCCGAAAATTTGAAATCAGCATTTTTGCTGGTTACACTTTGTTATTCAAAGGTATTGACAGTTAAATATTAAATTTTCTGACTGATATTTATTTCAAATATTTCTAATATGTTTAATTAATCATTGAATAACTTAATTTAAATTAAACTAATATAAACAAATAATGAAAACTTTCTATAAGTTTTCAGAGAAAATTTTCCGGATGGGAGAAAACGTAAGAACAAATTATAGCAACCTACTCTAGTTCTATTATTCATTAGTTTTTTCTTTTTCTTTTTTTTTTTTTATTCATAAATAAAAGTAGGTATATTTGTATGTAAATAATTATAAACTTCTTTATATCTTACTACAGCTTGACACTTAATGGCGTTTCGATTCTGATAAAGTTTGTAAATTTTAAAATTAATTATTAGAAATTATCTTCATCATGGATTGCAGACGCTAATCAATCAATCGTCTTCTTTCTTTTCAATTTTCAATTGTGAAAAAAAAAAAACGTGTTAACCTATAAATGTATTCTCATTCTGAGTGCAAAAATTCGTAACTGCAAATATTTATTTTAGTGCATAAATTCGTAACTTTCTGCAAAATATCGTAACTGCACATACTTAGTTTTTGATAATGGAGAATAAAAGTTAATCAGATCTATATTTTGAAATCTTAGAATAAGATTTATATTATATTGTAAAGTAATTCGCTCCATTTACAGATATTCTGGTACTTAACGTTTGGTTCGTTTTTAACTATATTTTGAAATCTTAGAATAAGATTTATATTATATTGTAAAGTAATTCGCTCCATTTACAGATATTCTGGTACTTAACGTTTGGTTCGTTTTTAACGGAAATGAAAATAATTAAAAAGTAACTCGGTCTTCAAGTAACTACAATTTTGAAATATTTGCAAACTGCAATTACAGCAAACATATAATAGAAATACATTTGTGGACGACATAAAATTGCCTCTAAGACCTCCAGTGCGAGATTACTGTACAGCTAGAGTTACCGTGTGCAAAACATTTGCACGATAATTTATTTATTTATTTTTTTTTTTTTTTTGCATTATATCCAAAAGCGCATACACACAAATACGTTCTACACACCAATTTAATGTTCTGTGCGTCAAAAATTCATTTGTTGTATTCAGTACGTTATTTACACTGAATGATGAAATAACATTAACGGAGAAACATACAAAATTATATGCGTTTTTGTTGTGTTATATGTCTTCTAATGTTGTGTTATATGCCAGTACAGCATTAATTATCTTACCAAAACTAATATTTGTGAAAAGCTATTGTGATAGTTACAAAGTATTGTGAAATCAGC
>KK114181.1:104855-117584 GCA_000611955.2 Stegodyphus mimosarum | reverse complement strand
AATAAATAAGTAAATAAATGCGTAACCTTTTTTTATTGCTTTGCCAATAATAAAATTTTATGGTAACATTTAATACTTTTATTATTATTATGACTATTAATATTCTGCTTGAATAATTTTCTAAAATTTTGCCAAAAACAGCTCTTCAAGAAGTATACTGCTTCCTTTCATCATTCCTTTATGTCAAGCGCAAGTGCAAAATTAAATTAAATCTCAGTAGCTATCGATAAAGTGTCAGCTGAAAAGATGTTTTTGAGCTGTTTCTAATCATCATATTTTTCGCAAGCTATATTAAGTAATTATTAAGTATTTTCCTCCTCTCTCTTTAGAAAATGAACTGAAATGTCTAATATACTTAAGAACTTTCATTGATGATGCTGCGATTATGAGTTAGAAATGATCAGGGTTAATATCAAAATTAAAAAATTAGTCTGAAGACCAAAAATATCATTATATTATTCACAAAGCATATAATTTTAAGAAAAACGAGCGATTAACTGGATAAAGTTTTATTGGAGATTTTCTAACGCATCGAGCATCAAATTATTTACTCATAATGTTACTGCATTTTATACTAATATCCATTATTAAGGACGTATTATAAAAAGTAGTTATAACTACAAATTTACGTCCTGATTTTAAGGAAATTGAGCCACAGCATATAGCAGATATTAAGATCAAAATAATATGAAAACAAATTACCAGACAATTATGATATTTTACAGATTAACACACATATGAGCCTAACAAACTAGATATGTCAGTTTGTTTCAGGAAAAGAGCTTTCAGTGTGTTTACCTCAGGCTGCAATACACCACAAGCAGAAGTGAGCGATGCTGTTAATTATGATTACGTTGTTTATGGAATTCGTAGGAAGGCATATCTCTTGTTCTATAAAAGATTGAGATAGCTTTGCATTGTATTTAGTGGCGGGGGAATTCTTGCATATTTTTACATAAACTCTAGATTTGATCTCTAGGCTCGATCTCTAGGCTCAATTGATGCTACCTTGATTGAAGTCGCATTTAATATTCTATATTTAATTTGTTTACATACTCTCTTTCTGTTGTGATATACTTTGATAAAGATTTTTCTTCTAAATACGTTGTTCCAAATGGCTTTAAGATGCGTATAGATCTGTAAGAAACTTTTGAGTCGTCTGCATGAATCTACAACTAAATATTTAGAAGCTGCTCTTTAAGTTCACATTTTTAAATTTAAATTTTAACATCATATCTGTTAATATGTCGATAAGTTCTTATCCGTAAGTTTTCTAATTTATCTCAGTACTCTTTATTTATTCATTTATTTATTGCATGTCTCGCCATTGTATACAACACAGAAGAAGAGTGATGCCCCGTGGAGGACTTCTTCAGTGAAACTGGCTCTTATCCACATTACACATGCGAAAAACTACGAAAAGTTTCATGCAGTCAGCCCATTCGTCGGACGAATTCAGGACTGAACTAGCAGTGTTTAGCGGCTTTTACCGCTCGGCCGCTGGTGGGACTATCGCAGTACTCGAACGGATCTTTTATCCAGTCATACTTAGTTTTCTTTTCTGAGAAATATTCTCGTCAGTTTTCTCTTCTGGGAAATATTCTCGTATAGTTTTATTCAGCTTTCAAAATATGCATCATTATATAATTTTTCACACTTTCATCTAAATGTAATTCCTTTTCCATTAGAAAAATGTACAGTTTTGTAAAGCATTTCACGTAATTCTTTTTGATATGTGTCAAATTCTTAGTCTGGCTTGCGAAACCCTTAGGTTTGATTCGCCGAACTCGGGTTTCCGCGGAACACAATTTGAAGACCACTGCCCTAAAGCATCACAAACGTTTTCAATACGATTTAGCTCCTGAGATAGAGCTAGTCATTCCGTGTACTAAATTGTTTATTGCTGAAGACAGTCTTCTACGATACGGTTCCACGATAAAGTTTCGTGTGCCGTTTTATAGAATGAAATTATTACCTACTGCAGTTGCAAAAGGAAGAACATAAGCATCAAGGATGTCTTTCTTCTCTGTAGACCTGAGCAGTCATAACTCCATAATGTCTTCGCCTTGCACAAAACAATTCTACTCCAAACACAGATACTGCCACTTACGTAGCTTTCATGAAAGTTTGAAATGCTGCCTACTATCGGTTTGAAAGATAAACCTGGACTGGTCCATAAAAAGAATTGATCAGCCGTCCAGTGAACATGTTGGCGTAGTTACCTCAAGTTTTCTTTTCTGTGACAAGAGGTGGGCCGCACACAAATGGTTGTTAGCTATGCGAAGCTTCATGACTCTTCCACATGTAATACACTTTAACATTATCCTTCTGGAGGTTACAGCAAAGGAAGACGTACGTTCGGTTGGAAGGCTTACGGTTCGAATTCTACTTGATCATAATCACAAAAAGCGATTATTAGTTCTCGATATAGCGCGTAGCCGTCGCTATGGTGAACGTCTGGATACCGAACCTGAGTTCTGCTGTGGTTTGAAATGCTTTGTGAACTGTAAAAGGACTCTGAACTGAGCTCCCACTGACTTCTCAATAGCTTTTTATTGCAGTTCTTCTCTCAAATAATGCCTTGAAGTCATTCTTAACGAATCATTTGACCCGAATTTCTTATTTCAGTATTATAAAGAAACCTGCAGGTTTACTCTAAGTTGCTCATTTCTATGGTCCTCTAGATTAGGCCTTCCGATTTGCAATTTGCAATACCATTGTTGTTTTGATTATCTCCTTTTTTCTTCAGCATCTTTTAACTACACAGAGAAATTTCATGCCCATTGGTTTACTTTCAAACGAATTATTGCTATTTTTGTGATTTTTCATTAATTTATGAAACAAGTGTATGTAAATATAATGAAAGATAGTGTATGAAACACTAATTATATTTTACTGAAATAAGGTGGTTATCTTAGCGGAGGAGCTTTAAAAATGAGTTTTAGATTTAATACATGAAATTCGAAAATTTATTCTTCATGACTAAATAAATATATCTGATATGGACCCCCATGACTTCCTTGTACGGCCTATTAAATTATACACAATATTTTTGCTGCACTTCATTTCATCGAATTTCATGAGAGAGATACGTTATTTCTAATTCAAATAATTTATTTCTCACTTCACGGCAACAAAAACACTTAAAATCTCAAAACACTTTCATTAAAAATTGTAAAATACAGAAAAAGCAAAATATCAAATACAGCTAAAAACAAAATGTTTAAAAAATTTTTACAATTAAAATTAGAGTTGTTACTCAAAAAGAAGCAATTCGACTAGCGGGCGAAATGATAAACTCTTGGTGTATAAAACGGAAACTTAATTTTCAGTGACATTGGGTTGAAGTTGATGCATCAACTGACTGAATTCATTATTCTACTAAGAGTTTCAAATGTAAACAAATGGCATCTTCCTTAGGCCTAACGTGGCTTTTAAATCACTGATAATTCTACAACTTTTGCATGCAAACTAATTAAAGACTCTTTAAAAAAGCATAAGAAAAACATAATTCAGTCACTTTGTACAAAAAATGTACAATTTGCCCACATATAAAAATATAAAAAAAATGAGCTCATCTCTTTCGAATCCATTTTGCAGTCCGTTGTCGAAAAAAGAGTCCTTTATTCTGTCCGTACGTACAGATGTCAGGCAAAAACACCATTCAAATGGATTCGAGAGCGGTCAATATGGATACTTTCGTTGAAATATGCACTTGAAATTTTTCGCGATTGCAATAGTTTCTTTACATGGTACAAAGAAGTAAAAGTGTATTGAATTTCTCAAATTATTCTGCAATCAAAATTGTTTTACCCAGGTTAAAATTTAATTTTTTTTATTTAAGAAATTTTGAGTCCAAGCAAAACAAACAGTACTGCCATATAAGAAAAGTATTTGTTGGAAGCCTCACTTGAAAGTGATTCACTAATTATAAACACAGCTACGTCTTGAAAAATTATGTATTTTCTTTATTAAGTAGTTACACAAATCCGTACATTAATTCTAATTTATGATGAAATAATATCATTGAGAACTTCCTTTAAGTTCCCATAATTTACATTGCCATTACTTCAGATATTTAATTTTTCTCTCCATAAAATAGCTTATTAGATAAATGAAGTTTTCTTTTACTTTTTTGGGCCCCTCCAGCGGTCGAGCGGTAAAGTCGCTCAACACTGATATTTTCACTCCGATGTTCGAATCCCGCGAACGAATGGCTGCAAGGGAGCTTTCGTGTTTTTTCCATGAGTAACGTGTATACGAGTCAGTTCCCTTAGGAAGTCCTCCACAAAAGCATCCCTTCCTTTAAGCAGATAGCCTTCGAGCGCTTTGCTATAATAAAGTAAACCAACCGTATTTTTTTCTAATTTAATTATTAAAATTTAATTTTGAAGTAACCAGCTTGTTAGTTACACAAAAGTTTCTAAAGTCGGTAGCTTTAACTAAATTATCTCGCATCTATGACTTTTTAAAGAACAAAAAGTTTTCTTCGTAGGATTACTTTTCAATGGATTCTTTGCTTTCTAAATTACTTTAAGAAATGAAGTTTCTTGTTACATGTTGCAGTTTCTTTCAATTCATTTAATGCTGGGAACTAACACAGCACAAGACGTACTTTATTTGCAGTTTAAAGTAACTGATTAAAATCATTCATTAGAATCCGTGAGAAAGAATTTGTCTCTTTCAGAAAGCCAATTTAATTTAAAGCATTCCTATCTATTTCTTTGAAAAGAAATTCAAAATAGCTCTTGCATTTTTGGATGATGTAGTCTGTCATGAAATTTGTTATAACACAAATTGAATTTCAGAGCTTCTAAATTACATTAACAATTATCTTTATGTTTCATTCGCGTGAATATAAATGGAAAATTTCATAATTATCCATTAATTATGATTTATTGATCCGAAGTTGTATTATTGTCAAAGTAGAATAGGAGATAAACAAAAATTATAGAAATCCTTTTCAATATTTTAAATAGCTCATTGTTTGCCATATGGTTATATAGCAGTAAAAATAGTAGTGAGTTTTATTATTATCTTATATTTGAAAAAAGGGAAAATAAAAATATTTATGTACCATAGACACACTCATTTGATCAATGTTAAACATTTACTTAGCGTTAAGTGTTACCATGCTTTTTTCAGTTTCATATTATTCTCATTTCAATTGGGATGTAAAATGGGAACTTATCTGGCTAATTAAGATCTCTGGATTTGATTCCGATATCTTCAACTGTTAACATTGTTACGGCCGCCCAACCCGTATAGTGGTTAGCGTCGCTGACTTGCTGTGCCGAAGGGTTCGTGTTCGAATCCCGGAGAAGGCATGGATGTTTGTAAACGTATAGTGTCGGTGCGCATAAATATGCGGCGGGCCGAAAGTCCTCTCGGGTGGTCTGATGGAAGAGGAGAGGTGTATGAGACCCTAGGACTCGTCCTTCCCCCCCCCCGGGGTGCTCTCCATTAAAATTTGGGACGGAACTGAGTTAAACCGCCCTGTCACCTGCTAGGTGCTCGAGGCTGTTGCCAACGACAGGCGTAATCTTGCGCTCCTTGCCGCGAGGAATTTCGTGGGCTTGGGCTGACTATACATCAGACAAGTGAGCATAAGCAACAACAACAACATTGTTACTGCTTGGAATTCTAAAAAAGGTTCCAAACTGTTGATTAACTTTTTTGCTTTTCTGGCACGTTTATTCACAAAATTCTAACATAAATACTAATTCAGTATTTGAAAATAACTGGAAGATATCAAAATGTCTCATTTAATTATTCATTGCACTCTGAGCCGCCTTAGCCATAGTTGTTACTCATTTAGCACCACCCAGGAGGCACGTAAGTACAGTATATCACGTGCGTATATCACGGACGTGAGTAACATTGCTTCGCTTTTCAATGGATCCCTTCACATGTAGGTATCGACGGTAACGAAAAGGCAAACTCACTAACCAAGAGAGGAACACTTGAGACACACGACAGCAATATCACTCCCTCCAGAGTCACTTAAAAAATATATTTTTGAGAAAATTCTGGATACTCTTAAACCTGACCAGGCAGAAAATTCAACAGGCAGATCCTGGGCTGACATTCAAGACATATGGAAAAAGTTTTGTCAAAAACCCCGTAAAGAGGCTGTGGCAAACTGTAGACTGCGAACAGGCCACGATTGCATGGCACATCATGTTAATAAAATTCGCATCCTCCCATCTAGTATATACCAAATTAGAAATTCGGGCATCATGAATGCAGAGTATCTTCTTTTATGCCCAGAATAGATAAAGAGTGTCAGAAATGTGGTGAGATAAGTAAACTATGCTGGAATGGCAGAGCTTTTATGAGCTCCTTATAAAGACTACATCCCTTGTGTTCCTTTTCTTGTTGCTTAAATTTTTACTTTTTGTTCTCATGTTCATTTATTCTGATTCTTACATTTAATGTTTGTTCTTTTTTATTATTTATCATTGTTCTTGTGTGATACTTAAGCTGTGTTATATATTTGGGTTGAGCTATCCAATAAAGCCATATATAACAACATTATTCATTGTTTTGATGTTCTTTGTTTTGTTTTGCTTCTGATGCTGAGATTACGGCCATGCGCATAGTCTTATCCCAAATCCAATGTCAACTTGAATATTTTTCAAAGGTTGTCCTATTCCCCGACTCTAAAGCTGCTCTTCTAGCCATTTCTTCTTTTAAGCGACTAATTTCTATTGATATTTTAAAATAACAGCTGTTACTAAACAATTTTGCTCAGGAGGCCAAAGAAGTTGCCATGCAATGGATATCATCACAATGATAAGGCAGATTTGTTGGAAAAGAAAGGGGCCAATATTCCCCAAATAACTGACAACCACATCCCTTTCTACAATGCCAAATGAATAATCAAAAAATACTACAGAGAAATTTTTTTGGAAAAAAGTTACCGAAAGTAACAATCATAAACTATGGATTAACAGAATTTTTGACATTTCTTTATAGCCCAGAAAGAAATCTGTTGCTATCTTTTGTCCTGTTACTGGCCATGATTGCCTTTTAGAACGTCTGCATCAAATGAACATTATCTAAACTCCAATTTGTAAACTTTGCAACCTTCATGAGGAAATGGATGCCTCACATCTGAGTTGTTGCCCTGCACTTATGTCGAATCACTGTGGGAGAGATATGGGGAGACGAACCACGAAATATATTTATAGATTATACTGGGAATTCTTTTTTAGTTCTGCTGTTCTCTTTCATCTTTGCTTGTTCTGTCTACAGTTGTCTTTGTAATATGCCATTAGGAATTTATGAAAAACTTTTTTTCAATGTGGCAACTATTTATAAAGCAATGAAAATGAAATCCTAAGTTTTAAAACTTTTATTTTAGAAAATAGGTAAGATGTATTTTTATATATTTAAAATAGTGAATTTTAAGATTCTAATGATACAATTAATACGATGTTTTAAACCTTATTTTTATGATTTAATATTTGCATTCCGCAAACTGTTCTGACGTTAGTTTTAAAAGGTGAACGAGCTTTAAGGCATGAAATACCTACTTTAATTATTCTTTATTTTGGTTATTATTTTATTATTAAGTTATTATTATTTATTATTTATTATTAAACTATTATTTCCATCTTTAGCAGTGACATCAACATCTTGGTTAATATGATTCAAGTAAGCCAAGAAAAAAAATGGCGAAGAAGGGCGAAGAGAAAATAATTTGTGAGTCACGGACGTACTCAGCTGATCAGTGCTTACGTTTGCAAGTAATGTTTGCAAAATGAGAGTTATTAAGATTTTGCAAAACAAACCTTAATAAGTTATAAGGTTTTTATAAGGTTTTGCACTTACAAGATTTTATAAGGTTTTGCAAAATGAGAGTAATCAAAAAGAATCTGAGAGTGAAGCAGCCAAAACATTTTAGTTCTCTCCGTGTGCAAGACGAGTTAATGTCCATATTAACACATCGAAAAAATATTATTCGTGACTCTTAAAGATTGAAAACAAGGTCGAAAGTTCGACAGGACGCTAGTATGTTGAATGGTCATTTTACACTCATGTCCATAAATTAAGGATAATTCGGAGTCACGCGGAAATCGAACTCTAAAATAAATATATCACCTGTAAAATCACTACACACATCTTCAAGAATCATATGCAAATTTCAGGAAGTAACCAGATGACACCGATGGTACGTCACAATGACGAGAGTGTAAGAGAGTGATATCTAAGGAATACAGGCAAAGAAGTAAAATTGTTCGCAGGCGCTTTATAAGCATTTCAGTGCAATAACCGAATAGTTATGACACAAAGGACACATTTGGATGATTTTTTACGTGGTAGAATTATCGGCCGTCTGGAATGTGGGCGTACCCAACTGGAAGTATCAGACGAACTTGAAATTGCCCAGAGTGTCATCTCCAGGCTTTGGCAACGATTCCAAGATGATGGTAATGTGACTAGACGCACAGGCCGCCCCAGAGCTACAACGCCGAATGAGGACCAGTATTTGGCAGTTACTGCCAAAACAAACAGGCGAAGCACAGCCTCAGACCTGTCTCGTCAGCTCTCTTCAGCCACTGGTACGACAATTTCAAGGCAGACCGTGTACAGACGTTTAGGGCAGATTGGTCTATATGCTCGTAGACCTGTCAGATGCGTTCCACTTATTGCAACTCACTGTCGTCTGCGGTTAGCCTGGAGTAGAGAGCATGCATTGTGGACACCGCAACAGTGGGATTGTGTGATATTTTACGACAAGTCCAGGTTTAGTTTGCAATCCGATTCTCGCCAGACTTTCATATGGAGAGCTCCAGATACCCGTTAACACCAAGGAAACATCATTGAATGACACCGTTACAGTGGTGCAGGAGTGCTCGTTTGGGGTGGAATTATTCTGGGTTCCAGAACTGACCTGCATGTTCAAATTGGAACCATGGCAAGCCAAATCTATAGGGACGTTATTCTGGAACAACATGTACGTTTGTTTCGGGGCGCCATGGGCGTACAATTTGTGCTTATGGATGACAACGCCCCTCCTCACCGTGAAAACATCGTAAGCGAATGCCTTCAATCGGAGGATATCACCCGTATGGACTCGCCAGCATTCTCACCGGACTCGAATCCAGTAGAAGCATGTGTGGGACATGGTTGGCCGACAGTTGCAGCCCGTCAACCTCCTCCTACATGTCTACCGGAACATCGGAGATCATTGCTTTTTGAGTGATGTAATATCCTCTAAGATCAGATCGATACTGGGAGACATACAGTGTATTAACAATCATACCAAACATGTAATATTGGTTTTTTGTAAATAGGTTTTTTTTTGTAATTTGCTCCAGGGAGAAAAAATCGCTAATTTTTTTAATAATATCAAACATATAGCATCTTTTTTTGCTCTTTACCTTTTATTTAATAAATAAGCTTTACAAATAAGTCAAATTTGTTTTGCTTCTAACTCTTCCTTTGCCTGATTTTGCATTATCCTTAATTTATGGACATGAGTGTAATTTGAAGCATTATTCGATGCGTTGAAAAATCGGGAGCTTACTAATTGTTACGTAATCCGCAGTATTTAAAAAATATGCATCAAGTACTTTAAACCAGTTAAGAGGTGTATTTTGATTGTGGAATCATTGCATGAGTTTTGATGAACTTGAAAGGGCTCCGCAGCAAATAACCTTTGTATGTAATAATAAAAATGCACGAATTTCTTTCTTTTTCATATACATCTCATAACTTTCCGGTTCATTCGTTGCTCTAATCGAGTCAATCAATTACATATTTCAATTTGTTGATGTGTTTGTGACTGTATTAATAATTGTAAGCCTTTTATATCCGTTGAGGACTATGATAGAATGCGCTTCTTTGTTTGTAACAATGATAATTTATTTACAACACCTTTTTCTTACCTCTTTTGAAACTTAAAGCTTACCTCCTGGTTGCAATTAAAATTCTTTTCCGTACGTACGCAACAGAGCAAGAAAGCGGAACGCTTATGTTGGCAACTGATCCGCATGATTCGTAACTCAGAAGCGATGAGAATTTTTTATTTCGACTTCTTCAGGCTTAGACAATTGTACAAATTATTCAAGATAATCTTTAATTGTTTTTCGCTTCATGCTCCAGATGCTTCAGTCAGAGGAAAGTCAATTCCTAAACAAAATATAAAACAAGTATAAGTTATTATTTAATAATAAATAAAATAAATGTTGTTTTGACCACATATTATATTTCTTACAGCCTATGGAAAGTGTTAGTTAGTTATTTGTAATTTTAAGGTTTATTTTTCCCGTTCACTGTTCAAAATCGATATCAAGTTGTCCTTTTATTTCTTTTCGCCATCGACAAAACAATTGCTCTGCTGTGTTAGATACTCATCAGCATATTCGATGCCGTAGATGGGATTAAAATATATATAAAACATTAAAAAAAAACAAAAGTTTTCAGATTTTATATTACGCTCAAAAGGACTTTTTCTAACGTTTAGTGTGTTACCCCTTTATTTATTAAACATTATGTTCTTCACCCTTAACCTTTTTAGCCCCAGTTTATTTGTTTGTTTCAACTGACTTGATTTTTTTATCTACTCTTAATTATTATCACAAAAAATTGAAAAATATCATTTTAAACATTTTATTTTAAAGTGGAGGAATTTCAGGGGCCCGAGACAAACATGTCCCACTGGCTGGTAATGGTGGGACATATGTATGTGTCCCATTAGTACTAAATTGTTGACACATGAAAGAAAAAATCAAAAGAAACTACTTTTATTTCATAACTTACGTGGGATAAGAAGTAAAACATTTTTTGCATAGTGGTAGATGGCATGCCACATAATTTGTTTTAGTTCTTTTCTCTTGTTTTTTCTTGGTACAGCTATGACACCTTCTTTTAGTGGGACCTTCGATGGGGAGTGATCTCCTATGTTCAACAGCTTGGAACTGAATGATGGTCTACGATATTGTAGTGATATGGTACCATATTGTTTGTAGAGGGGATGTTAGAAAGGATGCCTATGATGATAGACATCAACTGCATAGTAAATTAGTGCGTATAATTGCCAGTAGGCTTCTTTAAACATCAGCTGAGACTTATACAACCCATT
The DNA here is from genome assembly GCA_000611955.2 of Stegodyphus mimosarum. Lineage (NCBI taxonomy): Eukaryota > Metazoa > Arthropoda > Arachnida > Araneae > Eresidae > Stegodyphus > Stegodyphus mimosarum. The sequence goes on along the minus strand of KK114181.1, from coordinate 106,492 downwards.
GGGACTGAAAGGTTTAAATCACATAAAATTAAATTCAACAGCAATATCACAAAATATTTAAAAACAGCATCTCTTTAGGATTTCCCATAGACAATCTCGTGCGCTGGATATAAAAATGTTTTTTTTTTTTTTTTCGTACAGTGTGTCTATTGCTCGCTTACAAACAGATGAGTTTGTTAATCAAAAAAGTTTTACAAAACGTGAAATAGATAATAAAACAATTTCAAAATACAAAATTCTGACTTTCAGGAGCCCATATTCGGGTGGAGATTATTGAAAATTTTATGGCTGCAGGTACCGTCGTTTCTTCATAATGCGAGAAACATACATACATGCATTTATGCATCTTCATTATTTAATTTCTTTAATACAGGGCGGTAATATTTGGTTGACACTGATATAGTGATTGTATTCTTTGATACTGAGTAGAGTTCTACGAGAATTTTTGTGCAAAGCTCCAGGACTGTAAAGTCTTTCTTTTACGGAAATAAATTTTGCCAAGCTATCATCGCTTTTGCGTGCATTCACTCCATTATGAACTCGTACGAACGCAATAATAGTTAGAACGTTACGTTACAAATGTTCATAAATAACGTAATCACGAAAGGGAAAGGCGAAAGAGTATTATAGCTCTATCATACCCACTAATTACGTAATACTACTGAGTCTCTCTACAGCAAAACAAATAATTTTCAGCCGAAATTAATCAAAGCGTAACAAAAGCTACATACAAACCTTATAATAATTATATTATACAATAATGATCTCAGCTTTATTACATGAGTGTATATCTAATGAAAAATTTGGTATATTGATCTCCAGCTGAGATGGAAACGATAATATTAATTAAATTTCCATTATTAGGACTTCCAGAGCTCTTACAGTCTCCAAATACATGAATTTTGCCTTAATTAGTAATTTGTTTAATGATTATTTGAGAAATTTGTATGTCTGACAAAAATCAAAAATGAACTTCCCATAAAAGTTCGTTTCCCTTAATGTAGCTGCAGAATCGGCTTCTTTTGAACTAAAACTTATTAAAGGATGTATCAGTGAGATGCAAATTTCAGTGAAATACTTATATTTCATATAAAGCTTTTATTTCGGCATACATATGCAGCCACTTGCATTTATAAAGTTCCTGTTTAAGACGTTTCGGTGCTTAAGGAGCTTATTTCATAATATCCCAGATATTCTTCTATTCGATAAGGTTAAATTTTCTCGCATAAAATGTTTTAACTACAAAGATTGACACGCTTAAGAAGTTTGTACTAATATTTAAGAAATTTTATTTTAATAATGTTAAATTTTTTCAGATAAAATGTTTTAACTTGAAAAATTGGTACTAACGTATTATTCCGTTGACAATGAAAGTTGGCTACCATCGAGCCGTGAAAGTTGGCGAACTTCCTGCGCCAACTATTCTGTGCACTTCGAAAGATAGGTTTTGGTTTGCTTTATTGAGATTATGGCAAAGCACACTAGGACAATCAAACAGAGGCAAGAGATGGCTTCGTGGAGGACTTATTAAAGGAACCTGGATCGTATAAATGTTACACATAAAAAAAACCATGAACACTTTCATGTAGTCAGCCCGTTCGCCTGAAATCGAACACGGAACTACTAGTGTTCAGCCA
>KK114181.1:90082-104831 GCA_000611955.2 Stegodyphus mimosarum | reverse complement strand
GAACCGCTCGGCCGCTGGTAGGTATTTCTGAAAGAACTGTAGCCTTTTTATAGAATAAACAGCCAGTATTCGACCGGAATCGGAATTAAATTTCAGCGGGTTTCTTGCTCTTTTGTAAGGTCCTTCATTTTTGCTATAAATTTCGTTTGGAATGCTATGCAATCTTTCCGAAGGTCCGTTGTTTCAGTCTCTTACTGTTCAGTCGGCCATATGCAGCTGAGCATATCGTGTCCGTTAATGCCCACTTTCTATTATTTGCTAGCCGAAAGGAGTGTTAGCCCAGATGAGCTATTAGTCAGATGGCCCAGAAGGGCATTTTGCGTCGAATCATTTTTCAAATTGTTGCCGCCAAATATTATCTCCCAAATATTATCTTTATATTTAAAGAAACTAAGTAATGAGGAATATGCACGAATGTATGAATGTTTCTTGCATTGTGAGAAAATAACGGTACCTACAGCCATCAAATTTTGAATAACGTATTTCTCCATCCAAATATGGGCACCTGGAAGCTCGAATTTAAATTTCAAATTTCTTTTAATATCCGTTTCATATTTTATAAAACTTTAAAGAATTTTTGATTAAACAATTCAAGGATTTCAAAGAGAGCAGTGGCAACACTGTACGGAATAAAACATTTTTATCTCCAGCGAGCAAGACTATCTATCAGAAATCCTAAAGGTAGGCTGATTTAAAATATTTTTATAACCTAAAGCGGTGTTAATCCAAATGCTCTCGAAACGTGTAAAAAAAAAAAGGCCCTTTGGGCGCAATATAAAATCTTAAATCCTTCGGATTTATTTATTTAGTTGTTTTTATATGTCAAGATTCAAATCTGAAAAAAATTCAGTGCTTTTTGTTTTGCTGAAGGAAGCCAAGACCAAATTTTAATTGTTTTTTTCCATAATGAATTAAATATACATATAGTGGTAACGGTTAATTTATATTTTTGTTCATAAGAACAAAACGTGGCTTTAGGAGAACCCAATCGGCGTTAATTCAAAGGAAAGCGCAGATATTATTAGTGTGTTGCGACGTCACGCTTATCTGTTGTTGCTGAGGAGCGCAAGGTACTCCTCTCGTTGGCAACAGCCTTGAGCATATTACAGGTGACAGTGCGATTTAGATCAGTTCCGCCCCCAATTTTGAGAGCATCTCAGGAGTCGAGTTCCCCCCCTTCCTTTACTTTCGGCTCATCGCAAATTTAGAGCGCCCCCATACCGCACGGACACTATATATTTACAAACATCCATGTCTTCTCCAGGGTTCAAGCCCAGGCCCTTCAGCATGACAGTCATCGACGTTAACCACTATACCGTTTGGGCGGCACGTCTTTTCGTAATCAGCAGTAAATCGCGCTGGTTGGCGACTTTCAACCAGGAACTACTATTACCGGAAAGTCTTTCAACTGTAAGCTTTGGTAGTTTTGTTCCAATAACTAAACGAGTACTTTCAAACTTCTTCATAAGATTTTCAGCAATATGCTACTTTACCTTGCTATGAATAAATTTTCCATATAGAGGAACTTGCTTCACTTTTGTAAGACTGTTCGCCAGAAACGGCAGGATGTGAAATCGAAAATGTACGCGATAAACAATGATAACAAGTACGTGTTATGAAAACGTTATGAGCAAATGAGCAAGTTATGTGTTGATTAGTTATGTGTGATAGATTACAATGGTAGTATTGAGTATTACAAAGATATGTAAAAATAAAGATCCCATTTTAAGAAATTAATGTCTCCCTTGCATTTTTATGGTGTATCTAATTAACATTAGCAAGAACTTTGGGGTGGATTTAAGGCTAGAATCAAAGTTTTGTATGTAAAGAGGTGTTAAAGTGAGTACCAAATTTATTTTTGAAATTTCTTTCAACTCTACTACTTCTTGAGCTTATCAGTAAAATATAGAAATGTTAATATAGCTTAAGAAGAAACGTTAAATTCTTTAATTCAAAAAGAAACGTTAACAAAGTTAAATGGCTTTCAAATTCTTAAATGTCCTTTAAAGTTAAATGCCCTTTAAATGTCTTTTCTTTCTTAATTCTTACTTCAACTTTATGATTAAAAGCTGATAAATTGTATTTTGACTATGTGCTTTAAATAACGGTTGTTATTATCATGGATTAAATGCTTTTCTAATTTCTAAGTTCATTCTTTTGTTGTTTTCTTCCAATACAATTTTTACGTGTCAATAGCTATTAATATTTATTATCTTGTATCCTTTTTCATGCATCGTATTCAAAAGATTCGGTCGTAACACCGGGCCCTTCAGTATCGCAGTAAACTCCCCTAACCACTATACCTTCCGGGCGGCAGATTAACTATTAAATTTATTTTATAAAAATCATAAAATTTATGAGTATTACACTGTAATTATCATTGTTAATTATATTAAATAAAGATTATTTTATTTTTAGAAAATATTTGTTTGAATTCATCGCATTTTTACTTTATGTTTTAAAATCAGTTTCTATGGTCTTGTTTCCTTCATGATTTTATCTCTTTAAAATTGAATAGAGCATTGTTATCTTTTAATTTTATCACATTCGCTAAAAATATCTATACACCTCATAACACCGTATTTCAAAATCTAGACTAAACGGATTTAATTTAATAGCCAAAGCAAAGTGTTTCTGGAGAGCCTTCCACTAACTGTTAATTAATATTGTTTAAGAATCGTTTATTTTTATTTATTTCTTTATCTTCCTTAAGAAAGTTTTATTACTATTTTCTTATTGTTTATTTATTTCTTCCTTATAAATTCATTTCACTCTATCCGAATTTCGTTCATTACAATTTTTACATTCCGTTTCCAATCATATGAAGTCTAATACGGCTATGGATCTCTTTTGTAACTATAATACTTTAAGAAAATGAAAAGCGTTTTTTTCAAAATATTATGTTATTTTGAGAGAGCTGAAGGAACTGAGTATTTTAAAAGTATAGCAGTAGTTAGAAGGCTAGCACAGGATGCTCGCTCAAGACAATATGTTATGAATCGCATTGTCTTTGGATAATAAGAGAAAAACTAAGTAGAAAATTTAAAACATACATACATACATACATTCATACACAAGAATTTTCTCAAGAAATTTCTCAAGAAATTATTATAATAAGAAATTTTCTATCAAAAAGATTATCTCATCCTAGGAAAAACAGACTAGGTCATTAAGTTTAACTGTTTTTTTCTAAAAGAGGTATCAAATATTCAAAAAATATATTATGGGAGAAATAAATAAACCTCTTAGTCAGCTTCTGTTTGATGCTTCAAATAGAGCTTTTCAAGGGGCTAGTATTTAAAATATTAAACCCTGATGATTAATGAGCGCCGAACACACGTTTCATTCTTCCTATCATGATGTGTTTCAAACCGCTGCTAATTAATTGTACATAAATGCAAGTTGAAATTTTTAAAAATCTCATAATGACAACCACCTAGACGCGCGTTCGGGAGCCTAATAGTTTTTTAAAAAAATTAAATGCATTATCAAATTAATTGAAATCCAAAATGGTAGAAAAACAGAATTTACAGTAAGATTAAAAGCTTCAAAAATTGTACGCAAAAGATTCGAAAACGTTATTCCCTTTAATAAATTAAGAAAGCGTACGAGTGAGTCTTATAAACACTATATATGAAAAAATCTGATGTATACACCACGACTTCCTTGTACGGAATATTAAATTATACGCACTTTTTCTTGCATTTCAATTAAATTTATTGGATTGATTTAAATCTACTTCGTCGATAGCGCATAAGCTATAATAGAATAAATTCATTCCTTAAAATTCACTATATTTGTTTACCACAGCGACACTCTGGCGCTAGCTTCAATTAACAGCATTACATCTAATTAGCTTTATAACTCATCACAATGCACGAAAATTATATATATCATCTGGAGAATTACCTAATTTTTGCCACATGTTCTATTCAAATACTATAATAAATATAAAGCGATGTGTAAAAGAAATTAAACAAACAAGAAAAAAAAAAGGGAAAAGAAAAGAAAAAGTTTTTCATAGACGATTTAGTATTTCTCATTCAAATTAATTCAGTTCTCACTTTGCGACAAGACAAAAATAATTAAAAACTCAAAATATCTGTATTAAAAATTACGAAGTAAATCTTAAACGCTTATTTCCTCGAATAAATTCCAGAATGGACTAAGCATGATTTAATTCGCAATAATAAAAGAAGGCGTTATCTTTGTTGTTGCGAAACTTAGTTTCTCTAGATTGGCAACAAATCCACTATTCTGCTAAGTTTCAAATGTAAACAACTATGTCCGCCATGAGCAAAATGATTAGGCTTAGCCTCACTTAAACAACTTTTAAATTGTTGAAATTTGTATCTTGAAAACGCAGTTAACTTATTTGCTTGTCTCTCATTAAGGGATATAAAAAAGCTAAATATTAAAATTTTAACAAAAACGAGGTTTATAAAGTTAACGTTCGCTATAATATTTCCTTGTAATTTGGCAAAACTTCCAGGAAAATTAATAAGCAAATAAAAAAATTTAAAAAAACTGTACATTGGCATAAGCATGGATACTATTTTAATGCGTTGAAACTTTCCTGAGCGAAAGCTCTTTTATTTTCTGCCCAATGTCTTGAAAACAAATCGGATTGTCCATTGGGCAAATACATCAAGGTGGTCTGTGCCAGTCAGATGCTCAATTGCTTGTGGCTGGCGACGCTTTTGTGGCAAAGCGCAACTTCATGTCTGGGGGAATGGAACATTGTGTTCAGTTAATTAAGTGAGGGTAAAAAGGCCCCATAGCTTCTCAAAATGACCCCAAATGCCTAACAGCGAGCCGTCAAAACACTGAAGAATCTACTGAACATAGAATGAGATGAAGCTGACGGAGTAAAACGTGAATTTAGAACAGCACTCCTTACTCAAAGGTAATTTTCATCGCCGCATTTTTCTAAATGAAAAACAATTTTATTAATATTTCCTAAATTAATTAACAATTATTTTGTCATGTAAGGCTTGTCTGCTAGTGTAAAGAATGAAATTTTATCCAATAACATTAAAAATAATGTAAGTGACCAACGTCACCCTCATCCAACAGAATAATTATTTTCGACCCATTTTATAATTTACAGCAGTGTTATTAAAATGTTGTAATTTCATCTTAAAAAGATTATTTTTCGCAAAGATAGGGTGGGCAATACCTCGGAACTACATATCATTACACGCACTACATATCATTTACATGTAGTTTTTTATAACATTTTCCGATTTCTTACATTATCTGAAAAGCGATAAATACTGTATGGAATTAATGTGTTAGAATCATTGTGTATAAACCACATTCGAATATATATATGCTCTAACTCATCGTGGCTCATACGTAATAATCAGATTGATCACAATATCAGTTTCTCTTGGACACAAGTGTAAAAAAAGTAGTTAATGCATGTTTTAAACAATGGACTAAATTGTTTACAAAGTAATTATACACAGTCCAGTCACATTAATGTGACCATCTGTCAAAAGCCAGAATAACCACCTTTCGCAGAGCGGACTGCTGCGAGACGTGCAGGAAGAGAGTCACATAGGTCCCTGAAGGTGTTCTCTGGGATGTTGAGCCATGCCGACTCTAATGCCGTGGCCAGCTGCGCTAGATTACGCGGTTGAGGATCCATGGCGCGAACAACTCGATCGAGATGGTCCCACAGATGCTCGATTGGGTTTAAGTCAGGTGAGTTTGCTGGCCAGGGGAGGACGGTAAACTCATCCTGGTGCTCTTCGAACCACGCACGTACACTGGCAGCTGTATGGCACCTCGCATTGTCCTGCTGGAAGATGCCATCATCCTGAGGAAAAACAATGCGCATGTAGGGGTGAACATGGTCCGCAAGGACAGATGCGTACTTGTATTGATCCATTGTGCCTTCCACAATGATCAGTGAACCTAGAGAATGCCAGGAAAACATTCCCCAGACCATAATGCTCCCGCCTCCAGCTTGGACCGTTCCGGCAATGGTTGCAGGGTGGTTCCTTTCAGAGGTTTCACGCCTTATACGCCAACGTCCATCTGTCCGATGGAGCATAAAACGCGATTCATCCGAAAACGCAACCTGTCGCCACTCAGTGGACGTCCAGCTGCTGTACTGGCGTGCAAATTCTAGCCTTCGCCGTCGATGAACAGCAGTCAGCATAGGTGCACGAACCAGGCGTCTGCTTCGGAGGCCCAGACGCAGCAATGTTCGCTGAATAGTACTTTGGGAGACACTTTTGGTAGCCCCTTGGTTCATTTTGGTGGTCAGTTGCTCAACGGTAGCCCGTCTATCTGCCCGAACGCATCTCCGCAACCGTCGTTCGCCTCTGTCATCTATGGCCCGTGGTGCACCACATTTGCCACGTCGCTGATTTTGGACAGTCCCATTTTGCCATGCACGGTACACTTTTACCACGGCGGCACGCGAACAGTTCACAAACTCAGCCGTTTCGGAAATGCTTCCACCCTTGGCCCGAAAGCCAATGATCATGCCCTTTTGGAAGTCGGATAAATCGCTTCGTTTCTGCATTACGCCAACGATTGAAATGTTTTCCGAAGCCCTCACACACCCTTTATATACGCTCAACTGCACTGTGCTGCCACCTGCCTTCTGTGATTGGTTATTTAACTCTGACATGGAAAGTACGTGGTGGTCACATTAATGTGACTGGACTGTGTAGTTTACCCGCCCCGACCGCGACCATCAGCACAAACGCGCATGCGCCATTCGGGCTGATTTATTGACGAAACAAGGTGGATGGAGTGTAAATCATGTAGAAGGCATTTTCTCCGTTTTTATTTCATCCCTATTTACTTTTAATGCTTTCAAATAGTGTAGATTTCAGAAGGAAGACAATTACTTTTAAGTAATCTGAGATAATATGCTAATCATCATTTGTAATTTTGTTTACATTATTTACATTACGTTACAAAGTTTGTTTACATTGAGTTTAATTTTATGCATATATATATTCATTTATATATTGGTAAAAATATGAGCCTTTCAAAACTTAATTTTGCTATATATGCATAATTTTATGATAAAGTGTAAATTTTATGAATAAGTGATTATTATAATTATTTAATTATTATTTTTTACTGTAGAATTTTCCTTACCACGAATTCTAATGTAAAGTTATTGTAATTGATTGTACTAATTTTACGATAATAAATTATTACTATAATAATGCTATAATTAATAATTCTCATAAATCTTTTGTATCTGTGAATTAACATTTATTATTATATTATAATAAATAATTATTATACTTCTTTTTGATTCTTTGTGCTAAAATCTATATGCATTATCATGCATAGTTGAAGTGGAGAAGGGGAGAAAACCAAATTTATTTTAGAAAAAAAAGAACAAAAATCAGAGAAGACTCCGCTCAAATAGGATAAATACTTGTTGAGATTCTTTACTAAAAAAAGAATCTTTCTACTTATATTATAATAAATAATTATTATACTTCTTTTTGATTCTTTGTGCTAAAATCTATATGCATTATCATGCATAGTTGAAGTGGAGAAGGGGAGAAAACCAAATTTATTTTAGAAAAAAAAGAACAAAAATCAGAGAAGACTCCGCTCAAATAGGATAAATACTTGTTGAGATTCTTTACTAAAAAAAGAATCTTTCTACTAAAAAATATAGTTCCGTTATTTTTAGGAACCTTATAAGTGAGCTTATAAGCATGCATTGCTCGCGTGAAATTCATATGTTATGAAAAAGAAATTTCAACATCTTTTATTTCCAGCGTTGCACAGCAATGAGAATTTTTACGTTTATTTCTGCGAATATGAAATAAAAACGCGAAAGAAAACTGACGACAGGATCGTCCCATAACACAGAGACTTTGTCTTCTTCGATAGTAAATTATCTCTTTCCGGAGAAGAGCGAACTTTCATGTAATCTCCTCACCTACTCCTGCAGTATTTAATTAACATCCCCTTACAGACGATACTAAGTGTTTTGGCAGAATGTCAACCAAGGCTGCGTTTCACGCGTTCAGACTACATTGTGTCTTGCTTAACGTTACAGATAGCAAAGAATTATTTCCTGGATTTGAGACGCATATTAAGAAACTAAAAACCAAAAGCGAAAATATTAAAATCTCACTAACTTGAGTTATTTTCATTTCGAAGCATGGCACACAAGGAAGAGTGAGAGATAGCTAATTATTAATCGTATATAATTGTTATTAATTAAATTAAATTAAATATCTATACGAATTATATAATTACCTATAGCATTGCGATATAAAATTTAATAATGGTTTATTATTTCTTCCCTCTAAATATTCTCTTTTAATGTATCATTAATACAGTCCATCATTAAGGGTAAAGGTGTTAGTTTCTCTTATAAAACGTTATATTCCGTCCTGAGATTATTATTATTACTCATAAAAGTAATGCACTGTATGGAAAAGGGAAAAAATGAAGTTCGTGGAAAGTGTAAAAGTGTTTTAAAATAATACCGTAGTAAATCGTTTGAAGAATAATTATAACTGAATTTTCATCACTTTCTTTTCCGAAATTTCTACATGGGTACTTTTTGTTTCCTTTTTCTTGCTGTGCTAAACTCCATTAAGAAGAAACAATGAAAATTTGGGAAAATAACAGATAGTGCAAAACCACTTTAAATGGATTCAAATTATCTAACTTTGGAGCCGTTACTTGAGTATAACACAGTTATTATATACATGATTTAAAGAAAAGTCTTTCATTAGAAACCCATATCATGATTATAAGACTATAGTAAATATCTCTTCACATTTTTTTCAAGATCGGTACTATTCTCATGCGCAGATTAGCCATTCATAACGGTGTTTACACTCACGCACTCAACACTACGTATTAGAGTGTGTAAAAAATAAACATAAAACTTTGCATGCTCTAAAAAACACTGAATCGCATCTTTATATTTAGTTTTAACTATTACCTCATATAATTCGTTTTGTATTTGCATAGTCGAATGCATCTTTCCGCTTGATCACTGGAATTTTTTTGTTTCGTAGGTATTTTCGTGCATATTTTCTTCCTCTTACTTTTAATTAATTGATTTAAAATTTTAGAACTAATTAAAAAATTAATTAAGAACACGCTACAAGTATAAAGGGCATGAATGTTGTTTTATCATTAATATAAAAACTTTAATTAATTATACCACTTTGAACAAATTGGCATCTGTCTTATACCAATTTGAACATGGTGATTCGATAAAGAAAACTCACTGAAGAATATGGAACTGATGAGCCAAATGTTTTTGATATTGTTAAACAAAATGTAACGTTTCAAATTTAATATTTAAACGTTCTCGAAAAGAAATTAAAATTACCGATTTTGGAAGAAATAAACACAGGTAACGTGCATGAAAGTTTGAATTATAACCTGCTTCCCCGGCATTAGCCAGGATAATTGAGCTTAAGAAATATTTATTTCTTTTACAAAAGTTATCAGAACATGTGTCAAATATTTAAGTTACAATACATTTCATCCTGCCAGCCTATTTACGGACAATGGATCTTTCTTTCCCTGCCGTATTTGAAACTTGAGACAAATTCAAATTTGACCCGTACGCATTTTGAAGCACCTCACAGACCTCTATTGTCACTTGAGGAAGACACTTCTGTTCGTAAGTACGACGAAAAAAAAAAAAAAAAAACCACTGTCCGCGTCTCCTCTTGAGAACTGAAACTGTTTTGGGAGGGTGCACAGAAAAAAACATGAGGGGAAAAAGAATACAAGTACCTTCTTTTTTGCAATAATAAAGAAGACAGGGCAAGTATCAACTGAAGTCAATGATGTAGAATGATCGGTGTTCTTTCAGAAATATAAGCAGATTTTCGGGAACTATTGCAAAAGAGGTTTTTCTCCCAGTTATTGTTCCAGCAGGGGTCTTCTTTCCGCTTCTTCGATATCCAATGGACTGAGTGCAACCGATAGAATGCCTCATTACTCTTGTATGGGATCGCCTGCGTGCTCTGACTTACAGATCTACCTACAGCGGAGAGAACAGAACTCCAAGAAATTACTTCAGTATATAATGGGATACTGTATTAGTATCGGGAATTAAGCTAAGCAGTATAATAAAAGGATTCAGATACGTTGCCTGAGTAGCTTGTTCTTTACTTTTGCTTGTGTTAATAAAAGGGAGTTTTAACTTTTTGTTAATTATTTAATTATTGCTCTAATTGTTTTGTAATTCTACACGTAGAAAAATATTTTAAATTATTAGTAATGAAATGGAAATTAGTTATTCTGCCATATTCCTTGTGATTTGCATGCAGTTTGCAATATCGAATTCCTCGCTTAGTATCTTTTTCATTCATTCCTTTTGTTTACACTTTTAATACTAAGTGTAAAAAATGCCTTATTATTACTACTAAATGATTTTAAATCACACTTGTTAGCGTAATTAAATTTTTAACTGTGAAAATTCGAAGTCCTCAAATTACAGTATCTGTCAAAGCAAATGGCAATGAAAGCTGGTTTCACAACAGAACTTCATCACACATGAACAGTTCGTAGCAAGATTAATACACCGAAATAATTTTCAATGATTTCTGTTTGAAATAGCAAATTTTCATTGCGTTTCAAGCAGCACTTCTAGCTGTTTTTCTTCCTTTGCTGAAGCTAACGTTTCCGATCCTAAGCTACTAAAAATTTATACCCACTCGTTGGAATTTCGTGCAGCTTATAATGTCTGTAACCAGTCTCTATACGATGGGATAGTGTAATAAAATATGCACAAGTGTAATCGTTGTATAATGCAGGATCAGATTGTTGCACTCCTGCGATTTAACAAAGAGAGCCTGAAGAGAGAACAGACTCATAAATTTGCCTCTGAACATGCGGATTCTTTTATAGTACTGTCTGCTCCAGTAATGGTTAATGTCTGATGGTAATGGTCGCTTTTATTTTTAATTAACCTTGCAAGGTTCCTTTACTTTAATTAACCAGTTATTTTATGATTTAAATCTTTACTATCACTTCTCCCTCCCGTTTGCTCGCCGAAAGGCAAATTTAGTTCGCTTGTATTAAAGATGAGATTTTTAGATTGTAATACAGAGCGTGTTCTGCCTCTCGAAGGTACGTTACTAGTATTGCCAGATAAGATAAGCATTGCAGTCTTCGGCCTTGTATTACAACTGCGAATAAGTTGATATCCATGCCGGTTGAATTGTCATCTTCGCATTTCAAAAAGATCTTCGCATTTCAAAGAGACTGTGTCATTATGCAGAAAAAGTGCAAAGCTGCCAGACCGAAAAATTCTTGGACATTTAAGTCAGAGCAATGCGGTAATTAGATGATGTTGGGAGCAGTTGGTGGACAAATGTAGATTTCAGGGTAAAGAGAGTATCAGGACTGAGTGTTCGGTGCATGTTCTTGGAAAACATCTTCATAACAGCTTAAAGTCCTGATCTTGAACAGGAAGCTGAATGCAGCTATGTTCTGTGATAGAATACTGTGATTCAGTGGTAGAATAACTGCACTTGAAAGGGATTTAAAATCCTCTTTTATCACTATTATTTACAAACCACTTCCCAGCTCGGGAGGGATACAGAAAGTAAAAGACCACACTTGGGTCTAAAATGAACAATCAGATAAATTTAAAACTAAAGCTAAATAGAAATTAAATAGTCGTCGCTCACAGAGCTTATAACGCGAGGTTGGCCTCCAACTAAATGGTGCGTAGCAAGATTTACTAATACTGACGCACTTGGATTTATTTCAATAAGCAACCACGTAAAGCGCTATGGCTTAGAATTTAACTGCTAGCTACTCAGGAGAACGTCGAATAGAATATCGTGGTCTGAGACTAAAAGCTCTCTCACCCTGAGAGGTTTCTACCTCTTGCTTAAATAGTCGTTGGCTCCACTTCAAATTAGCATAAAGCTGAAAACGCGCGCTTCTTCTAACGGGAAGTTGAAAATGAGAAGGGATAGAAAGATTTAAATTAAAATAAAACTTTGTTAGTTTAACTAAAACCTTACAAGAGTACTGGTTGAACAGAGTGTAACTGTCACAGCATTCAATTTCTATCAATTATCCTACGTATGACCTTAGTGAAATGAACTCTAGATGACTGAAAGAACAGAATTTATATTCGCCCTGCTCATTGCGCCGCTTACTCTCACCAAACAATACTGCTAAGTGCGACTTTAGTGGTGTTAAGCTCGTTCGTCTTGGAATTGCCCTGACTTGACGTCTTGGAATTGCTTTGATGAACTGCATTCAGCGACGAGTCTTGTTTTGGAATGAGTCCCAAAGACCATCGCAAGTTTATTTGGAGACGTCCTGGACATTGTTAAGGTACTTACTACCTTTACTCTTGCTCGCCATACAAGCTGACAATAATGAGTTCAGTTCTGGGGTGCCTTTTAATTTTGATAGCTGATCTCTTTGTTAGGGATCTGTGGTACTCTTACTGAAACTCGCTGAGTAAATTCTCAAGGATCCTACGTATGACCCTAGAGCTATGAGCCCTAAACGAATCAAAGAGCGGGATTTAGATTCGCACAGCACGTTACACTGCCTACTCTCAACAAAGCCCATTGCTAAGTGCGACTTCAGTGGTGTTAAGTGTTATCGCCCTGGAATTGCTCTGACTGTTAATGAAATACACGTAGTGACGAGCCCCGTTTTGAAGTGAGTCCCAAAATCCATCGCAAGTTTACTTGGACACATCCTGGACTTTGTTAGGACTCTGCTTCTTTTACTCTCACCCATCATACAGGCCGACAACAAGGACTTCAATTCTTAGGTGACTGTTATTTCAATAGCTGGAACTCTTTGGTAGGTAAAAGCGAAGCTCTTACCGAAGCAAGTTGACAAAATTCTATGACCCTTGGTTTTGCTATTCGTTTCATTCTATCTCGGGCTTACTTTTTGGCAAAATAATGCCAAGCAGCACACAGCACGAATTTCTATTGACTGTCTTTTTGACTGCGAAACACTTCCTCAGCCATATCCACCCACCGTTCAGCCATGTTAGTACAGCACACCGGAAGCTGAAGGTGCATTCGACCATTTCACGATGTCGGCGAATCAGTCCGATAGTTTTAGTCTATCTGGCAAGAAATCCCAATGAACTCATATTAATTCATTGCCCGAGTCAATATCAAGTTGAGTATCAGCTTATATCCTGGTCAAAAGTGAACCAACTTCTTGATGACATTCTCACTTTGAATTACTCATTAATAAATCATTTCATTTTTCTGAGGTTATGATAATTTCTTTTTTGGTGCATGCACCTTACATATACCAGTTCTGTCTCAGTTGGATAATTTGTTCTTGGCAGATCAATTTTATATCTTACAGTGCATTTAAATTATTTCAGCCTTGACAAAAAATGAAATTTTAACCAAACGATTTGAAATGAAACTATGTTTTGTTTTATAAAGAGCTAAGAAAACTATGAAAATGTAACAAAAATAGATTTTGCATTTATAAATCACAAATTTAATTTGAGTTCATAAGTTAAAAGAAAAATAAAAGTTAAATCTAAACCCAAACATAATACGAATTTTATTGTAATCCTAAGTGTTTTCTCACACATACACAAAATACAGAGGGGTATGAATTATAATTATTAGAGCTAATTTAATTATACTTCTTTTGGAGCTTCCGTCAAATTTTCAAAAACTAAAGTAGATTTTTATACTTTTGACAGTACAGCACATACATACATTAACAGTAATACATCCGTTAGGACAGTACTCCATTCAACTAAACACAGCATTAAACTATAGAATTGCTTCAGTTATGTATACATCACGTTATGTTCTGTTACGTGATGTCCCATTTTGGCCCTCCCCAGTTCAAGTTTTCTAGAGGTGGCAGCAAAAATCGTGCCATTTCAGATTTTTTTTAAAATATCCATTCTGCAGCTGAATAAGATTTTTTGAATAAGAAATCGTCACCATTTCAACTTTTCCGTTTTAAACCTTTCATTATATTTGGCGGAAATACATTGGAGGAAGGGACACTGCTAAGGTAAAAATCGTGTATTCTAAGTTTCTGCAGAATAAACTGTGAGCAAAACAAGGAAAACTGAAGAAGGACATTTTTTAAAGGGCATAAAGAACAATTATTTTAACAGGAAAAAAAGATATGTTTGAATCCCATAAAATAACAACTCTTCGGCAGATAGTCGTAATAAATCCATTTTTCTAAATGTAGTTTAATATTATCTGTGATGAAAATCATATTTTGAAAATTTTTATAAAATAATAGATCTATTTCATTAAAAACTGTGACAGAAGACCTTTTTGATGATTTTCATGATTTTTTGGAGCATTGCATTGTTAATAGAGAGTTAGTGCTAGCCAAATTCTCAAAAGTTTTCATTTTTCATTTTCATGGTCTCAAATTTTACGATGTACAATTCTCAAAATATTTTAGCCGCAATCATTCTTTAGAAATCGCTATGATTCTATTTCAAGATAATAACTATAATGAATTGTAATCAAACTTCAAAAAAACCTTGTTTTCTGTATTAGGTGTAATCAGAAACTATTAATGGTTTATCTAAATCAGTACCCTAAACCAAGACTGAAAAACTGAAGTTTCATTGTGATATCACTTAATACGTATTTCACAGTCACGTGGTCTTCTGTGACGCTTTCAGATTTTACTTTGACCCTGAATAAAAAGGCCGAAATGGGAACGGTTATTACCTATCCTATCAAGAGAGGATGAAATAGTCTGATAAAAAAAAAAAAAAAAAAAAAAAAAA